>ML370574.1:3916-17047 GCA_005239525.1 Nicotiana knightiana | reverse complement strand
GGGGGTGGGGGGGGGGTACAGAAAGTCTCTGAGAAACTTGTGGAGCACTGTCCCAGCTTATATATGTTGGGTTCTGTGGGGTAAGAGTAATTCCAGGTTTTGCAGGGAAAGCGATCTCTGTACAGCTGCTAAAGTTTAAATGCTTATGGTTTTTGGGTTTCTGGTGTAGCATTCAAGATGTAAATGATTAAAATAACATGTTAGATTTCATTAACCCACTACAAAACTAGGATTATGTCCAGATGGGAACTCTCCTTTATTGTTTTGTATAGGGGGTTCCTAGACCTTGTAATGTCAAGCACCATCTTGTGCTTGCTTTTTTTTTCTTCATGAAATACTAGCTTACCTATTCAAAAATAAAAATAAAAATTGGGGTCAACATTCTAGAGTAAGGCTAGTGTCATTATGTCCGACCATCATTTCAGGAGAAAGCAAGCAGAGTTCTACTGTAAGCTCAAACTTATTTGAATCTATTAGTACATTATATGTATATTTGTATGTCTGTATATTGCTAGTATATGGTTCTTAACAAAACTTATGCAAATAGTGAATTTTCCTAAACCTTTGCTAGTATATGGTTCTTAACAAAACTTATGCCAATAGGGTAGAATTGTCCTTTTCCCTGAAACTCACTGCTTCAGTGCTCTGGCCTTGTTCCTGAAACTAGTTTCGAAAAGGACAGATGATTATTCAGGACTACATGATATAATTTCGTCTGTAGACAACTTAGACTGCTTTAAATGTGTAGATTCCTGGTGGTGTTACTGCTGCAAAGGGTTTCAAAGCTGCTGGGATGTATGGTGGATTGCGTGCTCTTGGAGAGAAGCCTGATCTCGCACTCGTCACTTGTGATGTAGATGCCATATCTGCAGGTCAGCTACCCTGATATAGTCCTAGGTCATCAGTTTTGACCTTTTCTTAGGTTCATGAGTGGAAAACTATATTGTCGTTCGTTTAATATCCCTCTCTCCTTTCCCCTACCCATACATTCCTTGTAAGAGAAAAGAAACATATGCCTTACTTAAAAGAGATAAGGAACACAACTATTGATGGTTGTGCTAAAACTTACCATCTAACAATCAACCAATACTAACAGATTACTCAGGAGTCACCTTTTCTTGTTTTTTCATCCAGGGGCATTTACTACAAATGTTGTTGCTGCTGCACCTGTATTATACTGTAAAAGCGCACTAAATGCATCTAAAACGGTATGTAGGAGAAATTACACTTAATTGTTTTGGCTCTCACTTGTGGTAAAGGAACTCTTTTTCATATTTAGAACTGTCAACTCTCAACTTTCATGTGCCATTGTAGTCCTGCACTCTGCGTAACGCTTGTTTAACCTATATTGACTTAAGCGACGATGTTATAGGACAAACAGCAAAGTCGTTGCAATTGGTGACTATTGAGCTGCAAAAGGTTTTAAATTAAGCAAGCATGCCATCTTATTGGCTTCGTTCACATGTTCAAGGCTGATGCTTTTGTATTTATCTGTTTTATTAGAAGAAAAGGACACATCTCCATCTATATTTAGGAATGAACCCAGACTTTCATGAATTTTTACTATTTTGTGAATCCAAGAGGCTAATTAGAAGTATATATTAGTAACTTGATGTCCTATATTGCTTGCAGCAAACTTAACTGCTTCTACATTCTTGTCTCTTATAAGAATACTACCACTTTTCAGGCTCGTGCAGTACTGATAAATGCTGGTCAAGCTAATGCGGCAACGGTAATTTCTCCTGAAAGTTTTGGACTAGAAGCACAATCCTAGAATTTCAGTTCAAAGCAGGGTGTATCTACTCCTCTATTTCCAACTTGATTGGCAGTAAAACCAAAGCAGACTCATCCAACTTCTCAAAGAAGTGATAGACTCAATGTCAAAAGTAGTGATGCTGTCATATCACCTTCTTTCTGTGTTAATTGATAATGTGACTTGAGAGTTTCAAAAAAAAATTTTCAGGGTGATGCAGGTTATCAGGATGTAATAGAGTGCTCTAGTGCACTGGCTAAGGTTTGCAACTTGCATTTAGTTCGTAACTCCATTTTGATTTGGACTTCAGATATTAGGTTTCTGATAGCAATTTTCAATTATGACAGTTGCTTCAACTGAAGCAAGATGAAGTCTTGATCGAATCCACTGGTGTAATTGGTCAAAGAATAAAGAAGGTAAACGCTTACATGTTGCACTTAATTGGTTTTTCCTAATTGCTTGAACCTCTTTCTTGCATACAGCAATGCGCAGTGTTGGACGCCTTGAGTTTACATGCCTTTGGCATATATGTGTGCGCTTTTACTGTGCGAGCTTTTCCCCTGTCAAGTAACCTCATCTTTTTATGTTTACATCTCTTGCAGGAGGCACTTCTCAACTCACTTCCACACCTTGTTAGCCAGCTTTCATCAACTGTGGAGGGGTAATCTCCTTCTTTTGATGTATAAACTTATATGTTTAATTGAACATCATCATATTATATCCTGTAGTAGTTCTATTTCTTTCTTCCACTTCATATTCTTTCTTTATACTTTACCCATTCGCTTTTGTATTCATGCATTTTCATAATGAATTTCAATCCACTGTAGAGGGCCTGTTCTGGTTAGGGATCGCTGATCTCATATGTGCATTTGCAGGGCAGATTCTGCAGCAGTAGCTATAACAACCACTGATCTTGTTAGTAAGAGTTTGGCTGTTGAAACAGAGGTATGAAGATTAGTTTTCCCGGTGTTGTTGTGTTTGTTAAGATTAAGATTCTTGGATGCTATTGTTCATTAGTCTCCAAATTTATATGACAGTTTGAGTCAAGCTATTTATTTTGGTTGAATTTTACTAAATTTCATTATTAAGGTCTTGATAAAATTTTCATAAAGTTTTTTAAAATTATTCAAGTTCTATTTTCTGTATTAAATTATTCGACATTATTACTTCAAAATTTGATAGTGTTGTGTTGCATAAAATTGGATGGACAGTATGAAAATAACTGCTTGAGGCGTTATAATTTGTAGCTCGGGAGTTTCTATGGACCCTGAAAGAAATAAAGCAAAGGTAGAAAACGTTAAAGAAATCAACTAACTTCTGGGATTATGGCTGGAGGCGAAGGTTACACTGAATTCATTTAGTTGGGTTAAAAGATGTTCTGCTGCTGGAACTCCAATGCTTGCTTATTTTCAAGTACTAAGAAATCCACAGGGTGATGCAGTTTCATTACGTATCATCTATAGCTTCAAGCCTTAAATTCTTTCTGGTTGATAGACATCGGCAGTCGTTGGCAGCTCCAGGATACGAGTAGCCTGATGTGTATTAAATCTCTATGCTTGTGCCTGACAGTTAGTTTTGTGATTCCAGTAATCCAGTTGCGGTTATACCGATCCTCTTTCTTGTTTTGTTTGCAATGAATCACATTGAACATTTTAACTCTTGCTGTTGGTCTAAATATTTTGCATCAGTTAAAACCGAGAAATGATCAGTTAGAGCTTTTGCAAGAAAAAATGAGGTTAAGAGCTAGAGATTTTTTTTGGAGGGTGGAAAAGGATGGGGGTCTCTTCCCTTGTTGTCTTTTACTGTTTCTTGGAGTAAGATTTTCTGAAAAAGAAAAAGTAAGTAAATGCATGTGAACTTAATAGGTCACTGGTGAATTTTGTGCATATTCAATTTACAGCTAATGACAACTTTACTGTAAGGACAAGCACAAGTTTTGGGAGATGTGAAATTAAAATTTCCAGTCACATTTTTGATAATGTATTGCTGTTGACATGCTATGCGATCGCCGCCGTCGAAAGCAGTAACTTAGCATCAAGGTGAAATCAATGTGTGATCTGACTCAAGACAATCTGCAGTTCTTGTATCCTAAAGTTTCCATTTCTGAAAGGAAAGAAACTATAATGAGTTTGTAATGATACATGCTGTTGTACTTATGCTCAGGTCAGAGGAGCTCGAATAAGAGTTGGGGGCATGGCAAAGGGCTCTGGGATGATTCATCCTAACATGGCAACAATGCTTGGTGTAAGTATCTTCATAATTCCGCTGTTTTCCCTAAGCAGTGAGAGTATCTTACTGGATTGAAATGCAACTTTGCAGGTTGTAACTACCGATGCCTCAGTAACAAGTGATGTTTGGAGAAAAATGGTACAAGTTGCTGTAAATCGAAGTTTTAATCAAATTACTGTAAGTAAGAAGTTTATATAGCTTTAATACTTCAGACATATATTATTCTGACCATGCATGAGGACTGGAGGTCAATGGTAGAAATTTGCACTGAGTTGTATCTGATCTTTCTGGTTTATTTGATTATCAAACGAAGCAGCAACATTTGAGTTCACTGAAAGCATACTTGTTAAATAGATCAAGTCCATATTCTCCTTATTCTTTTTTCTTCTTATTGGGCGACCTATATGTAAGCTGATTAAAGTAAAGCTTTAGATTCTTGAATCTTATGCAAGTTGTTTCTACCTTGGGTGAGAGTCTGAGGAAGAGAAATTGATGTAGTGCGCTTTCGCTACATCAGTACTAGTAGAAGTTTTCATTATCAAAAAGTACTAGTAGAAGTTTTTTGCATGATCTATGTGAAATGTATTGTTTTTTCTGTTGAGCAGTCGTGTATTATTTTCTTGGTTGCATCTCTGTAATGGTTTAAGTTTTAAGTTGTGTCGTTTTATCAAATCCGTTTCCCCATAATGCTAAAGTATTACCTCTTGATTTGACTCAGCCTGTTCTCATATCTCAAATGACTACACGTTGATATGCTTTGTCTGCCGCATTTCTGTTTAGTGATATCATCTTGACGCACTCAGTGATACTGTTGCATGATCTAAACCCAGGTGCATATATTTTTGACAGGTTGATGGAGACACTAGTACAAATGATACTGTCATTGCTCTGGCCAGCGGACTTTCAGAATCATATGAGATTTCTTCTTTGAACTGCTCCGAGGCAGAACACCTACAGAACTGCCTTGATGCTGTATGTGCTATTATTTCTTTTAATTGCTTTATTCTCATGCGGACTAGTCTGTCTTGACATAAACACAACCAGGATGGGTTGTTTGTTACTAGGCAGTGACCGATTGAGAAATTAATGTCAGTGTACTACATACCAATATACTTTGAGTTTCTCTTCTTTACTTCTTTTGTTGCCTTATGTGATGGTAGAAGAGTTACATTTATGATGCAGTGTACCTTCACATGATGATTTCAACATATATGCTAATTGTTTTTGTGATCTTTAATTACATGATCTTTGTGTTATTTATAGTTCATCCTGCACACTCTTTTGTCATTGGTTTCACCATAATGGACTGCATGCTAGTCACTTTCAAGCAAAAAGCATTTATATAGCTTAGCAATTTACAGGTCACGATAGTCACAAACGAAGATCCTCATGCTCTGTGATGGTTTATGAACATGATAATAAAGGGACGTCCTTATAACTGATAAACTAAATAAATAAATAAATAAATAGTTTAGGAATATCCTTTTAGCTTGCATGATTGACATGATTCCGCTACAGGTAATGCAGGGTCTAGCAAAATCAATAGCTTGGGATGGTGAAGGAGCAACATGTTTGATTGAGGTCTGTATTTGTTAAGTTCCTTGTGAGCTTTGACCAAACTTCCATTTGCTCCTAGTCTTGTTTCTTAAACATGCATAAGCTTAGCAACCAACTCTAGAAAAGTAATTCTCCTCTGATATTTTCATTTAAGCTATTTGATCATAGATGAGTACTAGAAAAGAATGATTGAATGGATGGCTGAGTAGCTGAGGTGTAGGAGTAAGAACCTGGAGATCCCAGGTTCAATTCTCAACTCCAACACTGAGTGTGAGTTCATTTTCTTCAGTTTGGCAGGCAGGTTTACTCCACACATGTGCTTGTGCATTATAGCAGGCTGTCTAGTGGTAGTTGCAGTGCGATTTTAGACACCGTCAAAAAAAAAAAATTATTGAAGTGGTTATTATAGTTGAGTTTGTTAGGGATAAATTGAAAAGGTGTCAAAGATGGTAAAGTATATCTTGTATTGGTCATAAAAATAAATACATATGAATGGAAGTCATAAAACAAATTGGCATTATCTTATTTTGGTACAAATACTGGAGTATGGTGGCTTTGCTATATAAGTAAAGGGAGAAGGTGCTAGTGTATTTATGTAACATACACACATTAATTCTTTCTAAATTTCAATTCTTTCGTTACTTGGCATGATAAAGGACAATCGTGTAAGTGGAGAAGGGTAGAAGGCGGGCTCATTATCCACTGAGTTACGTACCACACTCCACTAGCTCTGGGGTATTTCTTCGTTATCAAACATTAAAAAAAAAAAAAAAAGGACAATAATGTGTTTTCATTCTGACAAAAAAAAATTCACCTATGTAATTTTTGTCAGTTTGTTGATAAGCATATATAGATAAGTAGCTTCTAGAGTCACTAGATTGTTATTTTTAGTCCTTTGCTCTTTAGATACTCTTTTCATGCAGTACTTCCTCTTTTGATCTGTGACATGTCTGCCTTAAACCCCTCCATCCACACCCCCTCTGTAACATGTTTGTCTTTAATTGGATATAGGTGAGAGTTGCTGGTGCTGATAACGAAGCTGATGCAGCAAAGATTGCTCGTTCAGTGGCGTCTTCTTCACTTGTCAAGGTATGAAGTGAATTTACTTCACATATCTACTTGGAGCAGTCTTGAAAGTATGTTTAACTGATTATTTCCTTTCTAATGTATAATCAGGCTGCTGTATACGGTAGGGATCCCAATTGGGGCCGTATTGCTTGTGCTGCTGGCTATGCAGGGATTCCTTTCAACTCCGACAAGCTTCGGATATCACTTGGAGATATTGTGCTTATGGAAGCAGGGCAACCACTTCCATTTGATAGGTATGGAAAATGATACCCCACATTTGTATTGATTTACTGGGCATGGGCCCTGGAATTGCCTTCTCGTATCAGTTCTTATCTCAAAAGGGAACTATCATGCATCTTAAAGAGCCGACTACAAGCACGCTAACCAACTCATTTTGGTTAAGTTTGGATGCTACTGTCATTTTCTGACCAAAACCTATCCAATTACTTTAGCTCTTATATATTTAATTTTCCTGGTGAGGCTCTAGCCATTATAGAGCGTAGGATAATTCTGTTGTTTGGATATATCTCAACTTCAAATTGGTGGCTCTTGATCCAGTATACAGTAGGCCAATTTTGGATACTAAACCTAAAGTACTTACCACCTATCTGTACACTCTTCCGCAGATTTTTTCCTTTCTCTTTTTGTCTGTCTTTGGCTAATTTTCTCTCTCTGGACATCATGCAATCTTGGGTCCTTTTGCAGGGTTGCAGCTAGCAATTATCTCCGAAAGGCTGGTGATGTCCACGGCACTGTCGAAATTCAAATATCAACTGGTAAGTTTCACATGCATAAACAGGCATATTCATATTGATATTGTACTTCTTCTGGTGGAAGTATCATGCTGAAAGTAAACCAACTCCGTGGCATCACATAGCTCTAGAGATTTTACCGAGAAGAGTCTATGCAAACTAGTCTTTGGAGAGTGCATTAACTTGATTTTGTTTATAAGATGATGCAAGCTGTGACTTGTCTCCTACCTGCTTTATGATATGCTTGATGCATTGAGAACAGGATTGGCAAGAAAAGTGCTGTTCCAAGCTTCAAGCCAAACTGATATGTTTTTTTCTTATGCCAACCCCCACTCCTACCAAAATTTCCTTGTTCTCCAGTCCAAAATTTGACATTCCTACCTTAAATAATTTGAGTAATTTTTTCAATGTCGAAGAATTCAAATAGATTAACTTAATACTACCTCGGTATTTCAGACTTGATGGCTTCTTCACATTTTGAGCACTGCTCTGTCTACCTCACTAAAGGAAAGTTTTTTAAATCTACCTTTTGATCTCTGTGGAAGTAAAAGTGGGTCATACTCTCTGGTTGGGTGGAACAAATCAACCTCTGCTCTATATTTTCTCAGTTTTTAGTGTGGCTATTAGTTTGATAGTATCCCCCCTCCAAAGTTTGAAGCTCTCTCACAATGAGCCATGTGTGTTCCTGCAATTCTTTCTTACCCTCTGGTCCCACCTTCCGAGGTGCATGGAAGACAATGCGATAAGAATCTACTATCTTACATTTGCTTCTATATATTTGCCCGTGCGTAGTATCTTTGTGGGATTTGCAAGGCTAAGGCATTATGCCCACTAGTTCATGCCATCACGGATTTGTTTATATCCACTGTAGTTTTTGTGGCTTCTGGCCGTATTAACAAGAATCTTGTACTGCAAGTATAAATAATAGTCTGTGTTTTCCCTGGACAGGTGATGGTGAAGGAAGCGGACTAGCATGGGGCTGTGACTTGAGTTATGATTATGTCAAAATTAATGCAGAGTACACGACATGAAACAGGAGCGGTAGTTCAAAGATTGAAGTCTCTCCTAATAAGCAGTTGCGATTTAGCCATTATTATTGGTTTTGTAGTTGTGCAATCCCTGCTAAATGCAAATAACATGTATGGATACTGCTGTATGCTGTGACCAGCAGAATTTTGTTAGAGGGACAAACCTTTCTAAAATGTTAATTGAAGTTATTTCACCATTCTCCTACAGAAGTTTAGGCTCTCCATAAAATTTACAGTTCTGATAATCTAAGACCTCCAAATCTGTTCCTTAATTTTACTCTTGCACTTCCAAGTTCTAACACCTGGGGTTTTGGAAATTACATCCACAAATTAGTTGGACACTAGCTTGCTATATATTCACAGACACGATTCTTGTTAGGTCCAGCCGCACCACTCATTAGGGCTTAAAGAACTCAGGAAGGCCGTGATTCGCAATTTGATTGCCAAACCTGAAGCACCAAAACACTCACAAGGCAATACTCCAAAACTAAGGAGATATAATCTATAAAAAGATGCAGAACGAGGCCTAAATCTTTAAAGAACACTCTCGAGCTTAAGTCATCTAACATAGCACTAATTGCTAGGCACATGAAACATTCAGGACATGGACGGATTACAGGGTATCATGGTCAAAATCTCAGACTTCAGGGAAAAACAATGAAGCAAAAATACTCTTAACTTGCTAACAAGCAAAAAACAGTCATCCATTCACTCACCAACAGGGCAAAAGTTTTAGAACTTAGTACAACAATGCCAATAACTACACTCATAACGAATTCCACAACTCAGTTAAGCGTCATACTTATTTATTTACAGAACTAGATGAAACGATCAACAGCTCACACAACAATCAAAAAGGAAGCTCAGGAAGCTTCTGCAACTGGAAAATGCAACTTTGTGACAGATTTCTTGAGAAAACTACTCCCACAGAATGGATCCGGAGTGCTGCCAATATCATAATCCACAGTGCTAGCCTGCAGCCCACTAGAATGAGCAGTTATGTTATCCCCCAAAGAATGGAAGCTAGAACAAGTCGTGATGTGGTTATCCTCTAGGTGATAATAACTCCTCTTGGCACTCCCACCATGCTTGCGACCTTGTTTCTTGTCCTTACTCTTGCTCCCTCGTGAAGATTTGCCATTGCTTTTTTGCTTATTCTTCCCACTCCTCTTGTTGTCACTCCTGTGGCGTTGTCCCTTGTTTGGCACATGCGAAACTGCTGTTGGAATAGGGTCATACACATCGGGAGCCCATGTCACAGACAGCTTCCTGGGTGATTTACCTTGTTTCTCCCGGCTACCTTTAATGGCAGATACAAGCTTCAAAGCTGTCTGTGAGAGAATAAAACAAAAAAGAGAAAAAAACAAGACAGTTAACCAACAGAAAATTGGCAATAACTTAATTGCTCAACCCTGAAAGTATTCCAACACAGAGTCACCCCTGTGTATGAGATAGTATTTGTTTGCTCCGACGCTGTTCCAAAACACTGTTGCTTCAGGTGGCTACAGACTCCAGAGCCATGTGTAAATAATGTCACAGAGCACGCGCACAGCATATGTTGGAAACAACAAATAGAGGAATGATGACTCGACATATTGAATAGACAATAGCCCTAAAAGCAGAGAACTGGCAAAATCCAAAAGCAACCTACCAGCACAAGGAAGAAAACGGTAGCCAGACAAGCAATATACATAAAGGGTACAACTGAAGGAAACAAAACGCTTCACATGCGTAAGGTTCGTATCCTCCTACAAATTATTCTGACACAATAGATGTCCCAACCCCAAAAATGTGAGAGCAGATCCAAGTGAACATTGAGATGAACACAGCCAAACACATACCCCTTAAGAAACAAAACATGCACATAAACCATTAACACTTCCCACTAGTAATGTTCATGATGATTACCGAAGTCAGAATGTATCCTGCTCTATTAAGGAATACTAACGTAAGCAGACAACAAATGGATTGTCATATATAACAATTAACAAAGGACAGCGTTGAGTGGACTATAAACTTTATTAAAAACAGGAAGTATACTTTCTGGTTATTTTTGAGGTGTAATAAATCCTATATCATTATAATGTAAATGCATGAAAACCTTAAACGTCTCAAGACACAGAACTCACAGGCAAAGATATGGAACGTGAATAAGGCAAGTCAGTTGAATTTGCATCAACTTCCTGCTCCTTTTGCCCATAAACCAACTCAGAAGGGGGAGTGCTCATACTAGAGCACGGAAATGTTGCAGACTTGATCAAGCATTTTTCAGAGTCCGTAATGCCAGCGCCATTTGCATCAATATCTTCACTTCCATCTTCCTCCAATGTGTTGGAATTGTCCTTATCAATCAAGTCGTCACCATCCTCAATATTCAGAGATTCAGAGAGATGGTGCCCAAGATCATTAACAAAAGGACCTCCTGGATTGCCAGAAGCACAACCAAGAGTCTCCTTTGATGACTCACAAAAGCCGCTTACACTTCCAAAGTCCGACTTGTAATTAGCAGAACAAATGTCCATCAATTAAAAGAGAGCAGCAAAAGATCTGCACAAACGTGAAACCAAATTCTCAGCACAAAACAAGAATCATAGTACGTTCGAACAAAACAACAACCGCAACAACTACCACCAAGTCCCAAACACATTAGGGTCGACTATAGGAATGCTCACTGACCAAGTTACTCCATTTAAACTCATATCGGGCCAATTTAATTTGCTGCACTTTGGGGATGATTAATTGCACATAACTTAACTGCTCATTTTAAGGTTATTAAAAAAAAAAAATTAACCCTTCAAAGATTTGAACCATCTAGCATGAGTAAAAGCGTTGGATCCAATAATATTAACCTTTAGGGATGGTGCATACCAAACAAATACTTCCAAAAACCAGCAGCCATACAACTAGAATCAAATGTTGCTAATCATCATGCTAGCCGGCTACATATCTATGTAAACAATCTGCCTTAAACAATCTCCCTTAAAAGGAAAATTATGGCTCTCTAAAACTAGAGTTCCTGATCATCTAACAAATTCGTTAATACAAAAATTGACCACAATGAAAACAGGAGTACAAGGAAGGATCAATTATTAACTTTATGCACTGTGTAAACATAGATCTACAACCCAAAAACATTACTATAAACATATATCATTTAAATTTTTTATCAGGGTGGTCTTCGGACTAGCTTGCGTGCCCCTCGACTATCCACTGGGTACCTGCTACCTCCCACCAGGTACAGGTACCACATACTGCCCACCAAAGCACATGTTGGGAGGAAATCACTTGGTATTTTTGGCAGGATTTGAACATGTGACATCATGGTTCTCCCTCCATTTCATTGACCACCACTATGCCACACCCTTGGGTGCAATAGATATTACGTAATTTAAATAACCAATTAACCATAAAGCACCAAACAAATGAACCAACCGAGGATATAATTATTAAAAAAATAGAACAATCAAATCACACGTCTAGGCGATCATTACCTTTGAGTATGTCGATCGTAAAGAACCCTTCAGAAACCTCCAGAAAAAGACTCAACGCTTTTGGCTACAAATACTGGTAAATAGATCTGAAATAGCTGAAAATCCCTCGAAACAAACAAAAAACCAGCAATCCGACAGCTGAAACAGATTCAAAGAAGGAAAAAGAAAAAGGCGAAGAGGAATTAAACGTTAACTAAAAATATTACTACGCCGACGTTTCAGACGATGAGAACACAAAACTCCATAAAAAGAAGCAGCATGAGGTAAACTCAACAACACATCCAACACACCACTAGGCGTCACCGAATGCATCGTAAGTCGATGCTATGCCCTTCGATTTCCCCCAAAACAACCAAATCCCTAATTCCAATAACTCGGCGATCCAATCGAATCCACCTCACTCCACCACACAAAAACACAAAATAATGAATGAAGATGATTGAATTACTCGGAGTTCAAACAAGCATAACTAGAAATCAAGTAAATCGGATCATTCTTATAGCTCTAAATTACCATCGGGTTCAACGCTAGACCAATCAATTTTTTTTCTTTTTTGAAGATAATTTGAGAGAGAGAATTTTTGTATTTATGGGTGTATTATGGTGTGCTGCATACGTTTGAAAATAAAGTAGAATATTACTGGGTCAATGAATGTAACCGGGTCGGTTTATTACATTGCTAATCTCGTTCGTACACGTGTCCGTACGGTCAGATTTCGTTTTCCTGATTCTAGATATTTCTGGAACATGAGCTGGACTTTCAAAGTTCAAACTTATTGGGCTTGTTCTGTACGTGTTGGGCTGGACATGGTTGCCGCCTTTTATTATGCTACAGAATTTTATACGGTATAACTGGGGTATTTGCATCTATACCCGCTTTTTGTATCACAGTTTAAGTTGTGATCGCTTTACAAAAAAAACTGCAAGTGCACCCACTTTTTCGCATAACTTCAGTATACGGGGCTGAAGTAGCAAAGACAATCACGCAAAACTTCAGCATTCTAGTAGACAGGCCTGAAGTAGCAAGTGTGTTGAACCAAGTGTGCTGAAGTTTTTGTTTAATTGATGAACTTAAGAATAGTAGCTGAAGTTTTGTTCTCTATTTGCTGAAGTTTTTGTTTAACTTGTGCACGTCTTAACGCAAAGTTTTTGTTTGTAATTGCTGAAGTTTTTGTTTTTGTAACTGGCGAACTTCAGCTCTAGAGCTGAAGTTTTTGTTTTGTAACTGACGAACTTCAGCTCTAGAGCTGAAGT
>ML370573.1:60757-91996 GCA_005239525.1 Nicotiana knightiana | reverse complement strand
GGGGCGGGGGTGCAGAAAAATGAAAAACTTAAATTTGAAAAAAAAACCTTTTTGGAGAGAGGAGTAAAGTTAGGTGGGTGTATGTGGGGTGGGTTGGCGAGGGTGGGGAAGGTTGATAAGAGGTTTTGGAAAATATTTTCCCTTCTCTTGATAAGGAAAATAGTTACCTACAGTTGGAAGAAAGTGAGTTCATTTTCTAAAATATTTAAGCCAACCAAATATGAAAAAATTAAAAAATATTTTCCGAAAAATATTTTCCTTCGTACCGAACACAAGAGAACCCTTGATATAAACATGATGAGGAAGAGAATAAGATATTTGTGTATGTGCAAAAGTATTAAAACAAAAAGGTTAATATGCAAATAATAGAAATTAAGTAAATAAAAAAATTATATTAAAAAATATATATTAATATTACCGTCAGCAGCTGCTCGAATACCATTCTTATAATTATCCTAAATACTTTTTATTAATCAAACATATGGAAAAAATACACATGGTAGTCCCCATGTGTGCTTTAAGAGAGAAGAAAATGGCATTTGCCGTGCCGTTAGTGTTGAATTTTCTATTATCTTTTTGTTAAATATTGTTTTACAATTTTTTGTTGTTTAATATTTAATAACCAAATGAATCTCTGCCTTGAATAATCTAGGTGTACACATGGTATGTATCGGCAACTGAATTAAACAATACATAGCCAAAATTCGCTGGAGGGGATCTCCACCCGAGTACAAGACTTGCAATAAGTTATGCAAATATGGTGTATTATTTTTAAAGTATATGTAGAGAAATAATTTCTGAGACGAGGGTCTATAGGAAATAATCTTTTTGTCTCATCAAGGTATAAGTAAGATCTGCGTATACATTATTCTCTCAAACCTCACTTGTGAATTTTTCTAAATCGTTATTATTGTTGTATATACAGAGAAACAATATCACTAGAGTAAGTAATCTCAAACTTAACATATTTTCTATCATTAAACACATTAAGGCGATAACCGAACCACGATTAGTCATCCTCCCTAATGGATCTATTATTCTCCTCTGCAAGTGAGTAGGCAGGTACACTAAATATCAACTCCCCCTTAATAAAGAAAGGATTAAGCAATGACACTGGTAAACTTAGATAGCTTTGTGACATATCGTCGAATCTACTATACCCCTATACACTACCATGTTTCTTCGTTGTGATTCAACCACAACGGATATTTAATCAATCGAGGTTATGCTTACACCAAGAAGTCGGTGTAAGTTATATTGGGATAAGTTATACTGGGATTCGTTATACTGAGATTGTTATTTATTTATTGTTTGGTATGTTGTATTAAGAATGACAATTGCATAATTTCTAAGAAGAAGGTATACGTTATACCGGTGCTAATTACCCCACCTTCTATAAGGTATAAGTTATCCCAGTGTTAAAATTAACACCAGAATAACTTATACCTGATTTGCTAATCAAACAGAGTATTAAGATGATATTAAATTTTTATACCATCTTTATACCTTCTTATACCTTATACCAAATGACCTCTTATTGTATTGCATCAAAAGCTAGTTCAATTATAGCTCTTACTGGAACAAGAAGAGGGTGATCAACTCATTTTGTTCTTAATAAATTGTCGCATAATAATACTTTCATCGTATAAATAATTATTGCATTATATTTTATTGCATAATGATAAGCTTAAATTATACCTAAATAAATGGTGTAAGACAGTCAATGTCAAATATAATAACTCAACTAGGTTGGGGTCGAATCCCACAGGGAATAGGTGTAAAAAAGTTACTTGAATAGTGTAAAATATGACTTAAGTCGTAATCCTACTCCGCTAGCATAAAAGAGAGTGTTGTAATTATGAGTAATAGAGAAAACTATTTTGTTGTAAGAATGTAATTAATTTGATTACGAAAACCAATGTTGTGTCTCCATCAATGGAATGTAATACTATTGGTGTTAATATGATATATTTCTAATGAAAAGTCCTTTGATATGCAAATGGTTTTTAAATGACTACCCAATTTTTTCCAATAGTTAGGTAGTATTTTCTCTTTATAATTTTTTAAAATACAAATAGTTACAATTAAGAACAACCACTTTATGCCAAATAGAACTCGCTTATTCCTAAGCAATTCTATTAAAGGTTTAAAGCCTTGAGTTTTTGCTATTCACTTCTACCAAACCCTAACCCACTTTTCCAAGTAAAGATAGAGTGAAATGACATTAGTCAATGTTTGCAAACACCAACATTAAATGAAGCATGAGAAATGAATAAATACTAACCATCCATTATATATATTCAATGGTAAACACCCATTAACATTATACCCATTTATGGTCCATAACGTTAGTATTTAAACTAGCTACTCATACTAGAATTCAAGAACAAAGCAATAAATAAAGTCATAAAGCTTACAAAGATACAAGATTCTCTCTTCAAAAGCTTCCAAAATAATGGTGTATTCAATGGTCTAAATGTAGCCTCTTTTTCAGACAAGATGTCCCACAAAAACCCTAGTTAATATATTTATAATGAGCTAAAAGTCGGGATCAAATTTTGACAAAAATACCCCTGCAGATCACATCTGCGACCGCAGAATGGGTAGCAAATCACGTTCGGGGTCCGTATAAATGCAAGTCCATCGAATAGTTGCATACCCTGTTGCCCAGTTGTTCATCCCAGATCCATTATGCGGTCCTCATATTGATTACACGATTGCAGACGATGCCACAGAATTGCTATCGCAGAAATTTTCCTTGCACTTATGCGGTCATTATGCGGCTCGCACAAGCATTATGCGACCGCATACTCCTCTCTCAAAAACTAGGAACAGCTGCTGCATTCTGCGGTTGGTTTGCAACTCGCACATCACTTTTGCAGTCGCAAACCTGCCCCATTTCTGCCCTTCTATGAGTTTTTGTCATCTTTTCCATATTCTTGGTTCATCAAGTCTGGTATACTGCAAAAAAGTAAAACTACATAATAAATAACTTAAAGTGCTTTAAAAGACGAGCGAAAGTCTATGTAATTAGTACCAAAAGTGCCAAAATTATCCGGCACATTAATGCCCCCAACTTAGACTCTTGCTTGTCCTCAAGCAACTAAAACAAATCCATCCTATCATATACTAATCTATTTCCGACAGATCACAAAACAACAGTGACTGTAGATGGTTTTGACTGTTAGCTAACAAACATGTAACTTCTTTTATTCACCCGTCGTGGAAGACAACGATTATTTAGCAATTCGAATAAACAATTTGTAAACTTCGAGCCTCAAGCACAATGACAGAGCGCTACCCACAGCTAAGTGTGCACTTGTATCCTACTTCAAGAACCTAACTTTAGCTAAATCTTGCAATTCATGCGTGCTCACAACAAAGAAAATCCCCAACTCAACAAATATGTACAGGGGATACAATCAAACACTCTTGCACTCAGAAAGAAGGCTAAATGCTACAAGTATCAGTCCATATGCTTGCCCTTATTTTAACTCGCTGCTATCTCAAGAATAATTGGTTGTAGATCACAAAGGACTTTTCACGGGTTGTAGTGTAGGCTTCGGGACGGGTTGGACGAATATTTGGGAATGTAGTGGTTGTACCCTCCTTGAACTCTACATACACTTTGCTTCTTTACCACATAGAGCTTATGACCTCGAGTTACGGACATAGAACCGCCTCAATGTATTTCTTCAGATTTCACAAGACTCCACACCATTTTTTTAATACAGAAGTTTTTCTTTTGTTTTTTCCTTTGGAGCTTGAATATCTTCATATACACAACTTTGAGTTTTTTTTTGCTTCTACACACTATGAGCAACCTTACCAATTTCCACTTAACGTCGACACCCCCAACTTAGGCTTTTAGCCTCATTCTTAATCGTTCAAGGAAGAATGGGTTCAAAAGAGAGAATTATTTCACAAAGGGGGTAAAGGTTTGTAATGTTGTAGCCAAATAAAAGGTTGAAGGTTCAACAGGGGTAACTAGGGTAATCGATGTACCAGGGAGGTCAATTTGGTCAAAAATTAGCTAGCAATCACAAAGAGAGCCTAAGATCATTTCAACACCCAATCATTAACCTGATAATTGCCTTAAGAAACCAATCGGGCAAGTTTTAGACATCACAAGTTAAGCACATGCATTATTTATACAAATTCTCACTCACTCACAACGCATGAACAGTTCGACTCGACATAATTTCAGCCCTCAAGTGAATACAAGGCAACTCAAAGCTGCAATCATATGATATTTGAGATTCTAAGTAAGCACAAAGTCAAAGAGCGAGCCTCGGTTTCACAAGAAAGACTAACCGTTTATTTACAAAATTAGAAGGGTGCAATTTATTCAACAAAAACTTATCACATACTTGAAGCTAGAACAAAAATGCCAAACAAGTCAAAACGTTTTGTGCTACCGCCATGGTTCTACTATTACATCCTTGGAAAAGAACCCAACGAAGAAAAACCAAGGGGAATTCATTGTTATATACACATCTACACTATCAAAGTAAAGAGTTTATATACAAGTTTCAAACAAAAATTTAACTACCGCACCCCAACCAAAGATCATGCATTGTCCCCAATGCATTGAGAAAGTAAAAGCAAAGTTTAGGGGATTCCTGGGGCGCACTAGGTGCTTGGAGGGGTTGGAACATCCAAGGCAGCTGTGGGGGGTCGGAGGCTGACACTGTGGAAGCAACGAGTGGAACCTTAGACTGTGTACTGGTGCCTGAGACCAGAATAGGAAGCTCCACCTACTGTGAAGTTGGGTCTTGAGCCTGGAAGCTACTAGTCTCACGTAGTGATGGCTGTGTGGTCGTGGGAGTGGCTTTGGGGACCATGTCTGCAAGGGAATGTGCAATGGCTGTCTGCATATATGCTTCCTCCTCACCCTGTGTATCTGTAGAGACAGTAATTTGTTTGCCTCTGTTGTCCCGTTGATCATCATTGTCACGACCCAAAATCCCTAAGGTCGTGATGGCGCCGGACACAAGGTCAGGCAAGCCAAACCATTAATTAATTGAAATAACTTTCCAGTTTTAACATTTTCGAAATCGTTACCTTTTCTTGCATTTCATAATCAAATAAATAAATTTTAGTAAACTTAAATACGACAGCACATCAATTCAGTTTAATTAAATAAATCCCAACACATCCCCAGAACCCGGTGTCACAAGTACATGAGCAATTTCTAAGAAGTTATACAATCACTTCAAGCCTGTCCGAAATACAATTGGATAAGGAAATTTAAAAATGAATAAATACAGTATGAAGGTGACTCTGCCAGCTGCAGATCGCCTCCGGATGGTGTAGCTCGCCTAAGTCCCTGAATCCTCCACATTGCTATGAAAGTACCTGTGCAATAAGATGCACAACAAGTGCAACATTAGTACAAAAATAACGTGTACTCAGTAAGTCGCCCGCCTAACCTCAGAGAGGTAGTGACGAGGGGGAAAATTAGACTCTTACTAAGGTAAGACAATACAACATATGACAGAATATGATGAAATACAATAGACATGTAAGACAGTGAGCAACGAGTACACATCAAGTACAGAAATCCAGGTAACCACTGAAAATAAACAACAATGTAAACTTTCCTTTTTCCCAAATACATATCAAGCCAATACCAATAGAATAGTACCAAACAGTCATGCGCACACAAGGGTAAGACAACTGGCCGGAGTCATAAGATAGTCACGCTCGTGCACTGCCGAGGATCGAACGACCCGTACCAAAAGTGCACCTCTAAACCTCTCTATGCACTACCGAAGGATCGATCGACCCGTCCCAAAAGTTCATCTCTCAACCTCTCTACGCATTGCCGAAGGATCGATCGGCCCGTCCCAAAAGTGCGTCTCTCAATCTCTCTATGCACTGCCGAGGATCGATCGACCCGTCCCAAAAGTTCATCTCTCAACCTCTCTACGCATTGCCGAAGGATCGATCGGCCCGTCCCAAAAGTGCGTCTCTCAATCTCTCTATGCACTGCCGAGGATCGATCGACCCGTCCCAAAAGTGCGCCTCTCAATATAATAATCCTCTCTGTGCACTGTCGAGGATCGAATGACCCGTCCCAAAAGTGCACCTCTCAATATAATACGGCTAGCCTGCTCGCGAATCATATATACGACTCAGGTGCTCATAAGAATACATACACAAATACAGGGTCTTCCTGCTCGCGAATCATATATACGACTCAGGTGCTCATAAGAATACATACACAAATACAGGGTCTTCCTGCTCGCGAATCACTCAAGTGACTCAGGAACCCAAAGTTACACATATCCACATAATAAATTCGTATTTTATCAAGAAAACCATTTTTTTTTCTTTTCTCAGGGAAATAGTAAAGTCTTTATTAAAAGAAACATGAAATATAGGTTTTGAAATCTTTGTTTTTGAAACTCATTTGTCCAGTTTAGTAATACTCCATGATACATCCCAGTCCAGGTACACATATATTCGCAGCGGAAATAATTCTCTTTTTTTGAAGGTTAACAATATGAACTCTAGTTTTCTTTTAAACTTTCAATCACGTTTTCGGTCATGTTAGCAGTTTAATATTACATGCAGGGTTATAGGTACTCACATAAAACATGCTAGTGGGTCCTAGGCTACCCGGACATGGCATAATAGTAGTTACGCATGGACTTCCGTCACCTCGTGCGTACGTAGCCCCCCGAAGATAATAACATATACTGAATTAATTCAACTAGGAGGACGATTCCCCCTCACAAAGTTGGAAAGGAGACTTACCTTGCTCCGAAATTCCTTAACCGGCCTCCAAGCCCTTCCGATGACTCCAAACGTCGCACAACGCCCCGAAACTATCCAAACAACAAAGAACCAATGAAAATATACTCTAATATTTGCAGCAATTCCAAATCATATACTTTCCCAACTCCGCTCAGTGAAATGACTAAAATGCCCTCGGGCCCATGTGCCTGGAATCCAAAATTTCTTGAAAATATACCCTACCCACAACGTTACTAACTCAAATATACAATTTACTCTAATATGCATGCTCAATTCGTGGCAAAAATTCAAATTTCCAAAATTCTAGGTTTCTTCAATATTTCCCAAATTTTCCTCAATTTCCACTACCAAATCTATGTAATAATCTTGTATTTAACCTTAGAAACAAGTAGAAACAACTTACCTCTCGATGCTTGGTGAAATATCCCTTGAAAGCTCCCCAAAATCGCCTAACCCATGAAGAAAAATGAGAGAGAAATGGCACAAACCCGTTTTAAAACAATCTGCCCATGCATTTTTCGCACCTGCGGTCCTTCCTCCGCACCTGCGATCTCGCAGGTGCAACCAAATCCCCCGCACCTGCGGTTTCCCTCAATTTCAGCCAAATCGCACCTGCGACTCCCAAGTCGCACCTGTGGTCAAATCCTCACAGGTGCGGTTGCACTAGATGACAGCAGTTCAACCCTTCTTCCAACTTCAACTTTGATCCGTTAAACACCCGGAATCCACCTGAGACCCCCGGGACCCTGTCCAATTATACCAAACTGTCCCAAAACATGACACGGACTTGCTCGAGCCCTCAAATCACATCAAACAATGCCGAAATAACGACTCGCACTCAAATCCAATTCTTTAAGAACTTAAAATTTCAAACTTCTACATTCGATGCCGAAACCTATCAAATCATGTCCGATTGACCTCAAATTTTGCGCACAAGTCGTATTCAACATTACGGACATGCTCCAACTTCCGGAATCAGATTCCGACCTCGATATTACAACTTCTACTTCCGATCGGATTTTCCAAGAACCTTCAAATTTCTATCTTTAGCCAAATGACTCCAAAATGACCTACGGACCACCAAATTCACTTCTGATCGCTCTCCCAATTCCAGAATCACCATACAGAGCTATTCCCAGACTCGGAATCCCAAACGGACATCAACCTCACTGATATGCACTCCAACCCCAAATTCATGAAATCCTTCTAAAATTCTAACTTCCATAATATACGCCGAAACGCTCCTGGGTTATCCAAAACCCGATCCGGACATACAATTAAGTCCAAAATCATCATAAGAACGTGCTGGAACCTTCAAATCCTGATTCGGAGATCGTTTACTCAAAATTCCAATCTTAGTTGATTTCACCAACTCAAGGCTTCTGAAATGAGAATTTTCTTTCCAAACCAACTCTAAACTTCCTGAAATTCAATTCCGACCACGCCCACGGGTCATAATACCTGAAACGAAGCTGCTCACGACCTCAAACCACTGAACGACACGCTAGAGCTCAAAATGACAGGTCATGTCGTTACAATCATTCTCCTCAAGCAATCCTTCCTCATCAATTTCCTCCTCATCAATTTTCCCCTCAGACCCTCCGGACTCCTATTCTGAATGAGTATCAATGTGCACAACGGAGTCTGGAGCTTGTGAAGCCTCAGTACCATGGGCCACTGGAGCTGTCATGAGGTTTGTGAAATCAAGGTCAAGGCTCGGAATGTGGGAGGTACCAATGCCCTGCTCCCCCTCCTCCGGAAGGAGAGAGGTCAAATCAAACTCCAGATTTTGCATCTTGTGCAGTTCTAACTTCAGCTCAGCTAAATCCTTTTGGAGTTGAGGCATGTCTCCAACTTCACCTTGTTCGAACCTCTCAAGGTGCACTTCAAAGTGCTTAAGTCGATATTCATAAGATTGATGCTGTTTTTGAAGAACACTCACTGAGGTTTGGATAGGGGAAGTGCTTGCTGGATGAGAGCTGGAAGTTCTTTCGTCAATCTGTCTACTTTGGAATTGGCATGTTGTGCTAGTAGACCAAGATTTGAGAGTGCAGGTATGGAGGTAGTTGTTTGCGTAGTGGACAGTCTGGGAGTGCATATGGAGGTGGCTGGTGCGGAAGGAGTGTCAGGCACTGATGGAGAAACAAGTGCTGTTGAGTCTAGAGGAGGAGTGAGTGAGGGATTTGGTGGATTTTCTATCACTTTTTCTGCAGCATCATTAATCCCGGTGATGTCAATATCTTGAACAACTTTTTCAATGCGTTCATGCTTGGGGATATGAGGGACTTCCCCAGCTTTACACAAAGCATTAATCAAGCATGGGAATGGGAGCGATGTTTCTTTATGATTTGCTCGGATCCTAATTTCATGGAATATAATCTCTCCCACATCAACCTTGATACCCATCATGATGCATGCAATGAGGATTGCCTTCTCGATACTTATGTCGTTTTCATTTCTAGAAGGCATTAGACAAAATCAGACCAAACTAAGCCAGTACCGCCCTTCTTAGGTGAGATCCCTCTTGAGAATCTTTTGGCGCGAAGCTATCCAGGATGGAGTTCCCTTGGCTATGACGGTGGCAACCCAAGCACGCTCGAATTACTTATTAGGAATTTTTGTATCATATTTGGTTGTTCCTGGCTCCGAATCTTCAAATTATATATCATTGATCGACGAGGAATCACTGAGTAATTGAACCCCTCGAACTAGGACAAATTGCAAGAATATACGGTTTCGCTTTTGCTCAGTGTTCCTGGAGGCAGCATATGCAGCATAGAATTCCCTAACGAGCGTCTCGTTATACTCCCGCAGAACCTGAGTGAAGAACTCCCATTTCCTCTTTTTTATATTTTCAAGCAAATGAGGGTAGTGTTCTTTTAAACCGTTCAAGCCTAGCTGCTTCTCTTCAAGGATTTTTCTTTTTGATAAGCCATCTATGTACAGGTTCCAAGAGTCGGGAACCCCAAACATGCACTTCTGGCTGTGTCAGGCCGTGGGCGTTTGGAGTGCTGTGCATGTTGGCTCAGAGCAGTAGTCCATTTCTTTCCTCGAGTAGGAGGTTGTCGCCATGCTAGGGATTTCTTTGGTGCCATTCCTGTCAATTAATCAATGAGTGAGCATGTGATATGGCATGGATAACATATTGAGAACAAATAAAGAATCAAGAAGTTTCTACGATCAGGTATGCGATTGCATAACAACTCTGCGAGCCACAAACCTATCGCATAATATACCCCTCAGAAACAAAGCAAGATATGCGGTCCGCGGAAGTGGCTGCATAACAACTTATGCGACTACAGATTGGTCGCATTTTGATATTCAGATTTGGAAAATTATCTGCCTCAGTCTGCGACACTTTTGCGGTCTGTGAAATGTTTCTGCGGTCGCGAATCCAACCATTAGAAAGCTACCTAGAGCACAAAACGCGATGACTCTAAGGACCGCAAACCAGTTATACAGACCGCAAAGATCATCGTCCTTAGTCAAAAAGTCTTCCCACTCAACTATAGAGTTTCTAATAGCTACACTCAGTCAATGCACACCTAGTAAGACGAATTGTAAAAAAACTTCCCAACCCCTGTTCTTCTACTCCTACTTTGTAGATTAAGTCCCTAAATCAAATTTACCCACAACATAAATTTTCCCCCAAACAATGATTCTCAAATCAATCACGTACAAAAGGGAAGGGGAATGAAAGCACATGGTCTTCTTCAATGTGATCAAGCAAGAGAAAGGGTGGAATTTACATACCAGATAGCAGAGGAGTTGAGGATTTTGTCCTGAAGCACGAACCAGGTGACCCCTTCCTTTCCAATTCCTTTTTCTTTTTGTGATTTTGTGATGTTGTTTCAATGTTTTTAGTCTTTTTTTGTTTCTTTTTTAGTTTATCTTTGCTTTTGTGTTATGCAGTTCTTGCGTGTGTAAAGAGTGTGAAGGAGCGACTGAAATGTGAAGTGAGTTAGGGTTTTAATACCTTGGAGGTCTGGGGTGAGAAAGTGCATCGCATAGCACATTATGCGATCTCATATGTGTAATGCGATGAGTTAGTGACTGCATGAGGCAAACCAGTTTTGTGATCGATTATGCGGTCGCATAATCGTTATGCGGGCCGTAGAAAGAAAAACCTCGCCGCATTTTTGAAGGCCCAAATTGCATTTTATTCTGAGCGTGTGTGCAACCACTATGCAGTCCGCAAAGACATTATGCGACCACATATGTTGCCGCAGACCACATGTCTTGCTTTCCTTCATTTTCCTCTGCCCTTGCACCCTATTTCATTGTATTTTGGATTACCTGCATTCTAACACACACGCCAACCGAATCAACACTGAAAACTAAACCTACAGAAATTGAAATCTAACCAAAAAGTTTTACCACACATGGGTTGCCTCCCAATAAGCGCTTGATTTAACGTTGCGACACGACAATGTTGTCACCATTTGGGATAATCAGTGGTGGGGGATGGTGTAGGACTATCCTTGAGTGTGAATTATTCTACAAGTTCCTTTCTTCTGTGGTTCTGAGGTAATTCTTGACCCTTATCCATTTACTTTGAAAGTTCGAGTCCCGTCCTCGGACTCCAATTCAATAGCGCCATAGGGAGACATATTCACAACTTTGAACAGGACAGACCATTTGGATTTGAGTTTTCCCGAAAATAACTTGAGTCTTGAGTTAAAGAGTAAGACCAAGTCACCGAATTTAAAATCCTACTTCAAAATCTTCTTGTCATGAACAAACTTCATTCTTTCCTTATACATGGCTGCACTCTCATAGGCATGAAGATGGAATCCTTCCATCTCATTGAGTTGTGTCATTCTTAGATTAGCAGCTTCGGCCAAGTCAAGATTCAACTTTTTTAGTGCCCACATAGCTTTGTGTTCAAGATCCACTTCAAGTGACACGCCTTACCAAAAATCAACCGATATGGTGAGGTGCCAATGGGAGTCTTAAATGCTGTGCGATATGCCCACAATGCGTCATCTATCTTCCTTGACTAGTAAGTGCTGTTTACATTAATAGTTTTTGCTACGATGTTTTTGATCTCCTTGTTGGGAACTTCAGCCTGGGCACTCGACTGAGGATGATAAGGGGTGGCCACCTTGTGCTTGACTCCATGTTTTTTGAGCAGCCCGGTGAAAGCCTTGTTGCAAAAGTTAGAACCACCATCACTAAGGATGGCCCTTGGGGTTGCAAACCGCGTAAATATGTACTTCTTTAAGAAAAAGTTTACACTCTTCGCCTCATTGTTAGGCAAGGCGATTGCCTCAACCCATTTGGAGACATAGTCCACTGTCACAAAGATATATGTCATACCATAAGAGCTTACGAAGAGACCCATGAAGTCTATCCCCCACACATCAAAGAGATTAACCTCCATCACAAAGTTCATAGGCATATCATGTCTTCTAGAAATTGACCCTTGTCTTTGACATTGATCACATGCCTTGATGATTTGGTTTGCGTCTTGGTAGATCGATGGCCAATAGTAGCCACATTCAAGCACTTTTACGGTAGTACAGTTTCCACCGTGATATCCCCCAACTGGGGAGTCATGACATGCTTTGAGAATTTGCATTACCTCATCTTCCGGAACACAACGCCGAATCATGTTGTCGGCACAAATCTAGAATAGAAAAGGTTCCTCCCAATAGTATTGCCTACACTCCCACAAGAACTTTTTCTTTTGATAAGCTTCCAATCTATCGCGAATAAGGTCACTAACCAAGAAGTTAGCGATATCGGCATACCAAGGGGTGAAGGTGCTAGAAAATGCCAATATGTGCTCATCTGGAAAGACGTCATTAATTTCAAGATCTTTTTTTGGTCTCCCTGCCTCTTCAAGCCTAGATAAGTGATCCGCAACTTGATTCTCTGTTCATACCGATCTTTGACTTCAAAGCCAAACTCTTGTAACAAAAGAACCCACCTAATCAATCTTGGTATATCATTCTTCTTTTCCATAAGTTAGCGGAGAGCAACATGATCAGTATAGACTATCACTTTGGACCCCAACAAATAGGCTTGAAATTTTTCAAAAACATAGACAATGGCAAGCAGTTCTTTCTCAGTCACTGTGTAATTCATTCGTGCGCCCTTGACTGTCTTGCTTGCATAGTAGACAGGATGAAGGATCTTGTTATGCCGTTGACCAAGTACCGCCCCAATAGCTACACCAATGGCATCACACATGAGTTCAAATAGAAGAGACTTATCAGGTGTGACAATAATAGGTGCCGTGGTGAGCCTCGCTTTCAATTACTCAAAAGATTTGAGGCACTCCTCATCAAAATAAGACTTTGCATCTTTTTCAAGGATCTTGCACATAGGACTTGAAATTTTCGAGAAGTCCTTGATAAAACGCCTATAAAAACTGGCAGGCCCCAAAAAGCTCCGAACACCTTTTACCGAAGTGGGAGGAGGAAGCTTGGAAATGATCTCAATCTTTTCCCGATCAACCTCTATGCCTTGGTTGGAAATTTTGTGGCCCAGAACAATACCCTCGTCCACCATGAAGTGGCACTTTTCCCAATTTAGCACAAGGTTGGTTTCCTCATATATTTTGAGCACTTGCCTATGGTTGTCAAGGCAATGCTCAAAGGATTCACCAACTACATAGAAGTCATCCATAAACACCTCTAAGAAATACTCCACCATGTCCGAGAAGATTGACATCATGCATCGTTGAAAGGTAGCCGGCATATTGCATAGCCCAAATGGCATACGGCTAAAGGCAAAGGTCCCATACGGACATATGAATGTTGTCTTCTCTTGATCTTCTAAGGCGATGTTGATTTGGTTATAGCCATAATAACCATCCAAGAAGCAATAGAATGACCTTCCCGCTAGCCGATCAAGCATTTGATCAATAAAAGGCAGAGGGAAATGGTCCTTGCAAGTAGAACTATTGAGCTTCCGGTAGTCCATGCAAATTCTCCACGCTCTCACCGTCCTCGTTGGGATGAGATCATTTTTGTCATTTTGAATCACGGTCATGCCTCATTTCTTTGATGTTTCACGCTAAGTTTTCTCTCTTGCTACAATTGTATCTTGTGGTCACAAATTCCAGTGAGAATCACTTAGATGTCCGCTATTGTCCACCCAATGGACTGTCTGTGCTCCCTCAGGATATTCAACAAGTGTTCAACCTGTACATAATTCAACAAAGAAGAAACTATTATAGGTAGATTTTAATTAGAGCCAAGAAATTTATATCTAAAGTGCGATGGAAGTGGCTTGAGCTGAAGTTGTGGTGGCTCAATAATTGAAGGTTTAGCGAGAGGAGTGACTCTATTCTCTAAGTCAAGATAAAGTTTCTTTGGTGTATAAGTGTATGACCCAAGCCCTTCCAATGCATTTACCGATCCATGTATCCTTCCATGTCTTCACCATCAAAATTTACCAAAATAGCCGACAATGCCTTACCAAGGCATTCTTCTTCCATATTTACCTCGACTGCATCCTCTACCTCATCAACAACATCAATTACCGAGATACCTTCATATGCATGTGGAAATTTCATGCCCTTACTCGCTTGAAAGGTCACCTCTTCGTCATTAACTCGGAACTTGATCTCATTTCGTTCCGAATCCATGAGTGCTCGTCCGATAGCAAGGAATGGTCTCCCTAAGATGATAGGGATTTCTTTATCAATAGAACAATCAAGGATAACAAAGTCGACAGGGAGGAGGATCTTCCCCACTTTCACAATAACATCATCAACAATTCCCACCGGTCTCTTTATTGAACGGTCGACCATTTGCAACCTCATACTTGTATACCTAGGCATACCTAACCCCGCTTGCTTGTAAACATAAAGAGGCATTAATTTTATGCTAGCCCCATTATCACAAAGAGCTCGTGCAAAATCGCACAACCCGATAGTGCATGGAATGGTGAAGGCTCCCGGGTCTTCCTTCTTCTGGACGGTGGTTGTTGCAATGATAGAACTAACCTGGTGAGCCATATTCACCACTTAATTTTTGTTGGTTTTCTTTTTAGTGATCAAGTCCTTCAAGTACTTAGAAAAACCCGACATCTCTTGAAATTCTTCCACAAATGGAATGTTCACCGATAATTGCTTGAGAATGTCATAGAATTTCTCGAGTTTGCTATCATCAACTCTCCTAGAAAGTCTTTGAGGGAAAGGAGGGGGAGTCCTAGGAATTGGTGCTAGAGCTTTTATGTCTATTTTACCTTTTTCTTAACCTCCTCACGGTTCACTTCTCGAATTTTCATCTCCTTTGGGCGTCTTTCAGCTTCAACAACAATTGGCACCTTAACTTGTTCCTCAACTTCTTGTTCAGAATCTTCCACTTCGATCACTTGTTCATTCTCTCCTTGAAGTAGTTTCCCACTTCGAGTTGTGATTTCCATACACTAAGAAGTCGGACCACTCCCACCACCTTTTGGGTTTGCTATTGTGTCACTTGGGAGCGTGTCCTTCTGTTTCAGATTTTGCTCTCTTGATAGATATCTCATTTGCATTTTTAACTTTTTTATGGATGCGGTGTGAGAATCCACAAGCTCGGTCATGTTGTTCATTGAAGTGTCAGATCTTTCTTGATTTTTCAATACTCGTTCAAGCATGTTTTCCAACTTGGACTCACTTGAAGAACTTTCCTTCCAATGCTGAGAGTTAGAAATTTTCCCTTTTGGTGGAACATAGGGGTTTGAACTCCAATTTGAAAATTTGTTGTTGTTGTTACTCCAATTACCTTGATTTTAACTACCTTGATCATTTCTCCACTGTTGATGTCCTTGCCCTTGCAGGTGAGGCCTCCATTGGTTTTTTTTGTACTGAACCTTGGTAGGGTTGTCTTTGGTAACCACCTTGAGAATTTTTGACATAATTTTCTTCTTCGTAATCCTCATTTGACAAGGGTTGCACATCTTCCACAACATTCACCTTTTTTGTTTGGCTTTCAGTGAACATCTTAGTCAACACATTGATGTTGGTTGCAAGTCCGGCAATTACTTGATCTCTTTCTTGGTTCTCCTTAATAATGTTGGTCAATGAAGGCGTACCATATGCAAGTCCACTCGTGGTGTCTTCCGAGTGCCAATCTTGGTTATGTTTTGCCATCTTGTCAAGGATTTGAGTGACCCTTGCAAATGTTTTATCCATAAAGGACTCATCAGCTGCATTTTTGGCTGTGGATTGATTCAGAGGATCCAAACCCATATAAAACTTCTCCAACAAGATGTTGTCCAAAAAACCATGATTCGGTGACCTCACTAGATATATCTTGAATCGATCCCATGCCTCATGTAGATGCTCTCTCGGTAACTGCTTGAAGAAGAAAATTTTATCCCGGAGCTCGGACTTCTTGCTTTGCGGGAACCATTTTGCTAGGAAATCTCGAACAAGTTCGAACCAAGTATGGATAGAATTAGGTGTTAGATTTTGGATCCATTGTGTTGCCTCTCCAGTTAGAGATTACTTGAACACCCTCAGCCTTAGGGCATCATCTGAAATGTGATTCTGCTTGTGCATCGCACACACACCCAAGAAGTTTCTGAGCTGTTGTGTCGGATCATCATCTGTGGAATTTCAGAAAAACCCCTCTACCTTGAGCACTAGTATTAGACTGTGTTCCACCTTGAAGGTGGCAACATCAACTCTTGGAGGGACAATGGCATTTTTATCCTCAATATACTCATCTATATCCGCAAAAAGGTTTTCTTCTTCTGGCTCGCCCATGTTTACCTAGTGACACTAAGAAAATCAACCAAAGTGTGATGGAATAGAAAAAGACGTAAAGTAAAGCACACACTAAATAGTAATTTCAAAATCATATTCCCCGGAAACTACGCCAAAATTTTATTAGCTCAAATTACACCTAAATAAATGGTGTAAGGTGGTCGATGTCAAATATAATAACCCAACTAGGTTGGGGTCGAATCCCACAGGGAATAGGTGTAAAAATGTTATTTGAATAGTATGAAACTTGACTTAAGTCGTAATCCTACTCCGTTAGCTTAAAAGGGAGTGTTGTAATTATGAGTAATAGATAAAACTATTTTGTTATGAGAATTTGATTAAGGAAACCAAGGTTGTGTCCCGATCAATGAAATGTAATGCTTTCAGTGTTAATATGATATATTTTTAATGGAAGGTCCTTTTATATGCAAATGGTTTCTAAATGACTACCCAATATTTTTCAATAGTTAGGTAGTATTTTATCTTTATGATTTTCCCAAATATAAAAAAGTTATAATTAAGAACAACCAATTTATGCCAAATAGAACCCACTTATTCCTAAGCGATTCTATTAAACAAGGTTTAAAGCCTTGAGTTTTTGCTATTCACTTCTACCAAACCCTAACCCACTTTTCCAAGTAAAGATAAAGTGAAATGGCATTAGTCAATGTTTGCAACAACCAACATTAAATGAAGCATGAGAAATGAATAAATACCAACCAACCATTATATATATATTCAATGGTAAACACCAATTAATATTACACCCATTTATGTTCCACACCTTAGTATTTAAACTAGCTACTCATGCTGGAATCCAAGAACAAAGAAATAAAAAAAGTCATAAAGCTTACAAAGATACAAGATTGTCTCTTCAAAAGCTTCCAAAATAATGGTGTATTCAATGCTCTAAATGTAGCCTTTTTTTCAGACAAGATGCCCCACAAAAATCCTAGTTAATCTATTTATAATAGGCTAAAAGTCTGGGTCAAATTTTGACAAAAATACCCCTACAGATCACATGTAACGACCTGACCGGTCGTTTTGAGATCCAGCGTGTATTTCAGCGGTTTGAAGTGGTGAGCAGCTTCATTTCAGGGGTTATGACTTGTAGGTGTGGTCGGAATTGAATTTCGGGAAGTTTAGAGTTGATTTGGAAAGAAAATTCTCATTTAAGAAGCCTTAAGTTGGAGATATGGACTAAGATTGGAATTTTGAGTAAATGACCTCCGAATAAGAATTTGAAGGTTCCAGCATGTTCGTATGATGATTTCAGACTTGGGCGTATGTCCGGATCGGGTTTTGGATAACCCGGGAGCGTTTCGATGCTTATTGTGGAAGTCAGCATTTTTGGAGAATTTCATAAATTTGGGCTTGAAGTGCATTTCAGAGTTTTTGATGTCCGTTTGGGATTCCGAGTCTGGGAACAACTTCTTATGATGATTCTGGAGTTGGGAGCGCGATCGGAAGTGAATTTGGATGTCCGTAAGTCATTTTGAAGTCGTTTGGCTAAAGATAGAAATTTGAAGGTTTTTGAGAAATTTGACCGGAAGTGAAAGTTTTGATATCGAGGTCGGAATGCGATTCCGGAAGTTGGAGCAGGTCTGTAATATCGAAAATGACTTGTGCGCAAATTTTGAGGTTAATCGGACGTGATTTGATGGGTTTCGGCATCAGATGTCGTGATTTGATAGGTTTCGGCATTGGATGTAGAAGTTGGAAATTTCTAAGTTCATAAAGTTGGGATTTGGGTGCGATTCGTGGTTTCGATGTTGTTTGATGTGATTTGAGGCCTTGAGCAAGTCCGCATTATGTTTTGGAACAGGTTGGTATGATTGGACGGGGTCCCGGGGGCCTCGGGTGGATTCCGGGTGGTTAACAGATCAATATTTGAAGTTGAAGAAAGCTGAAGGTTGCTGTCATCTGGTGTAACCGCACCTGCGAGGCTTTGGCTGTAGGTGCGGAGCCGCATGTGCGGATAAGGCACCGCAAGTGCGATTTTGGGCTGGAGCCAAGGAGGCCGCATGTGCGGAAGATTTGGGCGCACCTGCGGAAGCGCAGGTGCGATAAGGGGACCGCAGGTGCGGAAATCGTCCTGGGCAGAATGTTTTAAAACAAGGATTTTGGTTCAATTGTCTTCATTTCTTCTTGGGCTTACGCGATTTTGGGAGGCTTCAAAGAGAGGATTCCTTCATGCAATGTCAAGGTAAGTAACTCTTTCATGCTTCTAAGTTAAATACAAGATTATATGCATGGATTAGGCATGGAAATTGGAAGGAATTTGGAAAATTATTGAAGAAACCTAGAAAATGGAAATTTAGATTTTTAGCCACGAATTGAGCATGAATATTTGAATAAATTGTATATTTGAGTTAGTAAGGCTATGGATAGAATATATCTTCGAGAAATTTCGGATTCCGGGCACGTGGGCCCTAGGGCATTTTGGTCATTTCACTGAGCGGGATTGGGAAAGTATATAATTTGAATTTGTTGTGAGTATTAGGATGAGTTTTCATTGCTTTGCCGTTATGTGGTAGTTTCGAAGCTTTGTGCGTCCGTTGGAGTCGTCAGAAGGGCTTGGAAGCCGGTATTGGAATTTCGGAGCGAGGTAAGTCTCCTTTCTAACTTTGTGAGGGAGAATTGTCCCCCTAGGTGAACTAATTAAGTATGTGTTACTATCTGCGGGGGCTACGTATGCACGAGGTGACGGGAGTCCGTGCGTAGCTACTATTATGCCATGTCCGGGTAGCCTAGGACCCACTAGCATGCCTTACCTGTTGTACCTGTGGTCTTGTCTGTGATATTAGACTACTAATATAATCGAAATTGTAATTTAATGACTAACGAAGAATTAGAGTTTATTTTCTAAATCATCTAAAAAGAGAACTTATTTCCTTCGCGGGAAATTGTACTTCCGAATAGGGTTGTGTTATTAAACGTTATATAAACTCGGCAAGTGAATTTTGAAAAAGGGATTTAAATACTATTTGTGGTTTTTCAAAAGAGAAATCGGTCATTTACTTGAGTATTTGTGTTCCCGACGTATTCGGGGTGGGTTGTTGATTGTGCATGTCTGCATGTGACCGCTTCGCAATTTACATTCCGCGAGTGGATTGTTATTTCCCCTACTCTCATGGGAGCGGGCCGTACGCCACGGCGGATTTAAAATGCACTTTTGGTACGGGCCGTTCGATCCTCGGTAGTGCATATACATGATTATTATATTGAGAGACGCACTTATGGGACGGGCCGTTCGATCCTCGGCGGTGCACAAAGAGGATTATTATATTGAGAGATGCAGTTTTGGTACGGGCCGTTCAATCCTCGGCAGTGCATAGACATGAGTATTTTATTGAGGGGTGCACTTTTGGTACGGGCCGTTCGATCTCGGCAGTGCACAAAGTTGATTATTATGACGGCTCAGGACGGTTGTCCTTATCCCGTATGCGCATGCTAAATTGTTAAAAGTTTTTCATGATTTGTGAAGTGATAAGATATTTGGGGGAAAATAAAGAAGAAATTGTGGATTTATGATATTTGGGGGAAAACAAAGAGGAAATTATTTATTTAAGATATTTAGAAAATAATGAGAAAGTGGTAACTGGTTGTTTATTTCCAGTATTTGCTTGGGTTTCAGTGCCTTATATATATGCTATTTACTACTTTCACATGCCTATTGTGTTCATCTTATCATGTTAATTAATTTGCTGGTCCTTAGTGAGTGTCTAATTCGACCTCTCGTCACTACCTCTCTGAGGTTAGGCGGGCGACTTACTGAGTACACATTATTTTTGTACTCATGCTATACTTGCTGTGCATTTTATTGCACAAGTACTTTCATAGCAATGTGGAGGATTCAAAGACTTAGGCGAGCTGCATCATCCGGAGGCGATCTGCAGCTGACAGAGTCTCTCTCGTACTATATTTATTACATTATTTTAAATTTCCTCGTCCAATTTGTATTTCGGACAGGCTTGGTAATTATTTGTATAAATTCTTAGAAATTGCTCATGTACTTGTGACACCAGGTTCTGGGGTATGTTGGGATATATATGCTAAAGTGTAGTATTCAAACTATTGTTTTTAAATTAACAAGGTTTTACTTGGTTAATATGTAATAAAGTGAAAGGAAATACTTCTCCATAAACATTAAAACAGGAAAGTTATTTCGATTAATAAATGAGTGGCTTGCCTGACAATGATGTCCGGCGCCATCACGACCTTATGCATTTTGGGTCGTGACATCACATCTGCGACCACAGAATGAGTCGCAGATCCCATTCGCGGTCCGCATAAATACAAGCCCATTGCATAGTTGCACGCCCAATTGCCCAGTTGTTTATTGTAGATCCGCTATGCGGTCTGCATACTGATTACGCGATCGCAGACGATGCTGCAGAATTGCTATCACATAACTTTTCCTTGCACTTATGCAGTCATTATGCGGCCCACACACGCGTTATGCGTCCGCATACTCCTCTCTCAAAAAATTGAGAACAACTTCTTCATTCTGCGGTTGGTTTGCGACCCACACATCACTTTTGCGGTCACAAACCTGCTGCATTTCTGCCCTTCTATGTATTTTTGTCATCTTTTTCCTGTTCTTGGTTTTTCAAGTCTGGTATACTGCAAAACACCAAAACTACATTAGAAATAACTTAAAATGCTTTAAAAGACGAGAGAAAGTCTATGTAATTAGTATCAAAAGTGCCGAATTCTCCGGCACGTCACATAAACAAATAATACATATATATAGCAAGCCAACCAAACGATAAGTACCTTCAGATTGTTGGTTACTTGTTATTTCTTTTTATACATGTATTTTACTAACTGTTCGTCTAAGAAAATGTAGAAATAAGAATCACTTACAATATAAATTGCATGAATTACTTTTAGCAAGAACGAATAAAATTTTAATTTACAACCAATAATACAATTCAAAAATTAAATTAACCTTTTAATCTTCATCTTTAACAATACCCTGCAATAACAGTGGAATAGCCAAATAAACATTCATAAATGGTGTTTTTTTATGCAATTGAGAGAGTGCTTTTGGGAGGTATTTTTATGTTAAATATATTTAACATATTCCTAATGTTTTGAAATCTGAGTATGAGAATGCAAGAGCTTCCAGGAAACATGTGTCCCTGATCAAAGCCTAGTTCGCTCCCATTCCAAGTGGCGTAACCACATAGAAGGAACTGAACAACTTTCAACGAAAAATTATACTGAGTATATAAAATATTATATCTTATATGTAGGTCAAGATTATCTTTTATAGATATATAGTAAACCTTGAACACTCTTTGCAAAAATTCTGGCTTCGTATCTACCCATTCCCCTTTATCTAATGCTATGCCCTCTTTTCCCACTACTTCTTTCCTTCTCTTCTACCTTTATTGGTATCCTGTTGTTTGGCCTAAAATTTAGATCCAGGTTAAACCAATTAGATTTAAATTAGGTCAATCTAAAATTAATATCCAAAAGATAAGATAACCGATTTTTACAGTAGATAAGGTGTATATTTAACCAAATGACAGTAAATGTGGATACCACTAACAATATTAAATGACCCAAAAGGTAGTAGATAGTATTAAATAATGATAAATAGCAATATATAGCATCTAAGTATATAAGAACATGCGAGTCACCTGAAAAGAGGTGAGATTTGTGGATATTCCTTCTGAAAATGATGAATGATTGATGAGCCTTCTAATATTCAAGTTGTTCTTGGATCAAGTGGAAACAATTGTATAAGAATCTTAGTGAAAATGTACTTCTCATGTGTTTGCAATAAAACTGGATTATCTCTATAAAGTCAATGAATTCTCTTACAAGTGAATATTCCATGTCCCCTATATTTGTGTCTTTTTCTATTTATAGATAACATGTACCTAAAATACCCTAATAGTACAAGTACAAAGAATATCTACTAGAATGTTCTCCTCTATGTTTTATCCTAAAACTTGCCATTAATTACTCTATTTATGGTGAGTACTCGACCACGACCCCGATCTTCGCTGACTCTTTCACCTCGATCTTGGGCTTCAATATCTTTATCGCCGAATGCTTTTTAATGTTAACATGGCTTGATCATGTCAAAGGTAATTTTTGACCTATGCAGTTAGTCCCTCCGCTTATTGAGGCCGTCCTTGCAGGTGAGCTCAATAAGCGAATAATATCGTTAATGGTCAAACTTATTGAGTAGGCTTCAAGAGTCGTAGTCAACGTGGCGAACACGCAACGTGGCCCTCTGTGGGTTGCATATTTCAAATGCTTCAGGTTTCCCGGTTAATTTATTGGAGTTATCTTGTCTAAGGTTAGAGTGACACCATGATATCATGCGTCATTATGACGCATATTCTCGATACGTTGCTTCGATTCGTGCATGAACCTTGATTGGATCTGTCGTTTGATTTCGGTGCCATTATGACGAGCCATTTTCGGGTTTAGTGACATGATCTCTATAAATATAGGTTTCTTGGACTTGAGTTTGAAGTTTGTTTCTTCTAACTTTTCAGAGCATCAACCTTCTTATCTACATTGTTTCTTCTCTGAACTTCCTTTCCTTGTTTTGTTGCCCTACATCATTTCCTATTATTTCCCGTTTGTTATTATTCTTCATTACCTTGAATCATGTCCAACTTACCCTCAGATGCTGGTGAAGGGAGTCGTGTTGCTCCCTTGGAAGTTGTGTTTCCTTCCCATGGGGAGGGTGTTTCTGTCATTGTCGAGGATGAAGCTATTCCGTCGATGGAGGAAATAATCCCTCGTAACCACAACGTCAGGTCTGACCTCACTCGATCACCAGACGTTTCACCTGGGATTTTCTCATCGACAAAGATGTTCAAAGAATTAGCGAAATTCAAGACCAAGTTCGGTCACGTCGAATTGATCCCATCCGAAGGGGACGTGGTGCAGGTTCATTGCCTTGAATATAGCGCTCTATACGCCTACCCCTTCCTCATCGGTTATTCGTTCCCACTTATTCCATTGGTGGAAGAATTTTCTCGTCATTACGGCGCCTGCGCTGCTTAGCTTACGCCATACATCTACAAGATTATTAGAATGTTGACTAAATTTGATGAGCTGGTGGGGGTTGGACTGACGCTGCATCATTTGGTGCATCTATTCGTCCCTAGATTCTATAGAGGAACGATGTTGAACCTTCACCAGCGTTAAGGCAAGTGCTTGGTGGTGAAGATGGATGACAAGTCCATCAGTCAGTTCTGGCTCAACTTCGTCTACGTCAAAACTGAGGACGTTATAACTAACGTCGATGGCTTTTCTAAGGCTTGGAACTACACACGTAAGTGCACGATTTCTATTTTTATTATTTTATTTGCTTGGAATTAGTTGAATGATTTTCCTCTTCTTGCAATCAACAACTAGCCCTCCCCCTTTTAGTTACGGGCATTTTCGATTGGGTCGAGCAAATCCTCCCCCATGTTGTAGGAATCCGCAACTGACCGAGCTTCTTCAAGAATTTCAAATCGGCTCTTCCTTCAACAAGTAAATTCTTCTCTTTGGCCGTGGTCGTTTCACTTTATCTTGTCTGTCGATTCATTCTACTAACTTGACGTTTAGTCTCTTTCCCAGGCAGGGGGTCCTATAGGAGGAGACGGGAACCTGTGCCCTTTTTTTTAGGAAGATTGTTGCGCCTTCGGCTTCTTCCCCTGCTGCGACTACTGCAGCTTCCATACCGGCCCCTACCTTGGCTGCCGCAGTCCGATAACCTGTCTTAGTTTTTTGTGCTGCTTCTACTTCTCAACTCTTTTCGCTGGTGGATGAGGAATACATCTCTCTTGATGATGGGGGTCTAATGCCCCGTAAGAGGAAGCCGTAGACGTGGGAGGAGAGAGGCCGATAAACATCTACTTAGAGAAAGGCAACTTTGTTCTTCGAGAGACGGTTGTGGTGCAAGTTGGAGAGAGCACTCCGGTGGACTCTGAGGCCCCCTACTTGGAGGATATAAATGTGGATGCATCGGTGCGTCTCACAGGGGAGACGGTCGAACGGGGGACGCCAGACGACGACCTCGCACTTCCGAGGCAAGAGGAGGCTTCGTCCTCTAGGGCTGCAGTGGATGTCCCCTCGTCTGCTGATGACAGAGGGAAGAGCATTGTTGAGGAGGACGCCGGTTCTGGCTCTCATATGGATCTCGACAAGTTGAATATTATTGATGAGGGACTTTCTCAACTTGAGGTGAGGTTGGAAGGGGGTTCCAAGACTATTACGATCCCAATGGATCGTAATCTATGGGTAAATATTGAGGAGGTAGTCCCTACCCTTGGTCCTCTTTGTTTTGAGATTGAGGTTATGACCCTCGAGATGATAAACAATAATACCCTGTCAAATAATATTGTTGGTCTCACTCTTAGGGTAAGTACGATCATCGTCTGTTCCTCTCCTTATGCCTTAGTTTCTTTGTAAGTTCTTACATATTTTCTTTGTTTTGTCTATGGTTATTATAGAGAGTGCTCGGCGGGAGAAGAGGCGTTAAGAAATTTACTTAAAGATGAAAGGTAAGTATAAAATGTGTCTCAAAAGTACCGGGAGCTCCGGGGTCGGTTCCGCAAGGACGACGATGTGCGGGTCCTGAGGGAGGATTTGAAGAAGAGGGATGAAGAGCTGATGCAAGTTGTGGAGAAGTGTAGCGTCCTTGAAGGAACATTGAGAGGCAAAGAGGAGGAGCTCGATCTTAGTAGGGGCATAGAGGCCCAACGCAGCGATCTACAAGACCAAATAGTCCAGTTGCGAGGCCAACTCGAAGAGTTCCAGTTCAAGGTGGAGGCTCTCAGCAAAAAGGTTGCTGAGAAGCAGGAGGAGCTTGATAAGGCGGAGTCTACTCGGTCGGAGGCTTGAAGAGGGTGGAGTTCCTTGAGTTGGCTAACCAAACCCTTCGTTATGATCAAGGGAATGCCTTGTTGATGGCGAGGGATAAAGAGGAACGACTTGATGAGAGGATTGTGGAGTTGGAAAAATAAACCTCCTATCTTTATGACCGTGTTTGCTGCTTTTGAGGCCGAAAAGGCCCAACTTCTTGCACGACTCTCTTCGTCTACTACTTATGGCTTCCACAACGTCCCTTGTGAGCTGTATGAAGAATGGATTCATGCCGAGGTCCTACTGGATGTGATTCATCAGTTGCATGCAATGGGCTCCGTTTCTAGTGTGGCTTTTGAAGATGCTTGGGTCAAGGCTCGTGAGGCTCAGATTGCATGGGTCTATGATCCTACTACGCCTCGTCCTGGCGATGAAGATGATAATGGGGAGGATTCCATGGATCATCTGGAGGAGGATGCCTGGTACGATGATACTTACCCTCAGGGCGAGGATGGAGAGGACGCTAAAGGTCAGGACGGTGACGATATCGACGATCAGGGAGGCAACGTTGCTGAGGGTTGGGCTGATGAGGATGTTGTGGGTCGTGATGGAGATGGACAATAGTTCCTTAGCATTTTTTGTGTATTTTTTCCGGCATCTCCAAGAGCCTTCGTAAAAAATGTTTCTCTATGAATATTAAAGTTGATTTTTGCTTTCATTTGTTCCTTTCTTATTTGTCGCGATTTGTTTTTTACTTCTATGTTTTTCTTCTTCATATTTTTATTGTCATCCTCTAGATAATCGTAGACCTTTGTCTTAATATCCATAGACCAAATCATCCCTTTGTCTATATAGATCGAGTATGTCGCCTTAGTTGAGGATCAATAGGTTAAGTTTGAACTTGGTCGGACGTAGCCTTTTGTTTGGCTGAATTTAACCTTCTATCGAGACGTGGCCGAGGGCCGGTAGGTGTTGTTCGAACTTGATTGAACTTAACCTTTTGTCAGATCACGGTCGAGGGCCAGTAGGTGTTGTTCGAACTTGATCGAACTTTACCTTTTGTGAAGTCGAGGCCGAGGGCCGGTATGTGTTATTCGAACTCAATCAAACCTTTTATTAAATTTCGGCCAAGGGAAGGTAGGTATTGTTCAAACTCAATCGAACTTAGCCTTTTATTAAATTGTGATGTTGTCGAACTCGGTCGAACTTAACCTTTTATTAAATCAAGGCCGAGGGCCGGTAGGTGATGTTCGGACTTGGTCGAACTTAACCTTTTATTAACTCGCGGCCTAGTGCCGGTGGGTGTTGTTCGAACTTGGTCGAACTTGGTCGAACTTAACCTTTTATTAAATCGCTGCCAGTAGGTGTTGCTCGAACTTGGACGAACTTAACCTTTTGTGAAGGGGCTTCGATAAACATAAATTTTTATTACTTTGTTGTTGTTGTTGTTGTTCTGATTGCATGATTGGAGAAAGTTACAACTTTAGGCACTTGGTTAGTGTTTCAGTCCCAATCCTGGCATATCTAGTCCATTCATTGTTCGACTTGGAGAGTATTGAGGAGCCAGACAATGAAAGAGAAACCAATCCGTTCTTCACATACTTCGACTCAAAGTGTCTCTTTTATCGTCTCATTATATACCTCCTTGAGAAAACTCTAACGGGACAAAAATCAAGTGAGGGAAAAAGAGTACGACTTGGGGGGTGCTTCTTCCTTTTTAGAAGTTGAAGTATTTGAGGTGGCTAATGTTCTAATTGTTTGGGAGTTGTTTTCCTTCTTGTCTCTAGTTGGAATGAACCCTCGTTTTATTTGGCTATAATTTTGTACGGACCGTCCCAGTTTGTTCCATTTGCCTTCCCGTGGATCTTTGTTTGCTTGGGTTTTGGCTTTGAGTGCGTAGTCTCTGAATTTGAGTGGCCGGACCTTTTCCTTCTTGTTGTGGTAACGTTCCGCTTGCTGATTTTGGACGACCATTATTATGTACACCATATCTCTTCGTTCGTCGATCTCATCGAGCTCTTGCCTTCTACTCTCGTCATTGCTAGTGTTGCTTTCATAAAAGTACCTTAGGCTGGGTTCTCCGACTTCAACTGGTATGACTGTTTCTGTTCCTTGGACCAGAGAATAATGCGTCTCTCTTGTGCTTGTCTTCGGGGTGGTTCTATATGCCCACAATACTTCTGGAATTATTTCCAGCCAGTCTCTTGGCGTCTTCAAGTTTTTTCTTCATGATGTTTAATATGGAGTTGTTGGAGGATTCTGCCTTCCCATTACCTACTGGTTGATAAGGGGTTGACATTATCATCTTAATATGTCATTTCTCAAGGTTTTCTTTCCCGTAAACTGTGTTCCGTTGTTGCAGCTGATCTCTTTGGGTAGGCCGAACCGACAAATGATGTTTTTCCATATGAATGTGATTACCTCTTGTTTGCGTATTTGGGAGAACGCTCATGCTTCCACCTATTTAGAGAAATAGTCAGTTAAAAATAAAATAAATTATACATTACCTCTCCTTGTTGGGAGGGGGCCCACGATGTCCATTCCCCACTTGATGAACAACTATGGAGAGGTGATTGAGTGGAGGTGTTCGCTTGCTTGGTGAATTATTAGGGCATTTTTTTTACATTGTTCGCATTTCTTCACAAATTTTAAGGCATCTTTTTTCATGGTTGGCCAGTAGTATCCTGCCCGTATGAGACACCTAACGAGAGCTCGATGGCTAGAATGAGCACCACAATGGCCTTCATTGACTTCTTCGAGGACGCACTAGGTTTGGTTTGGACCCAAACACTTTGCTAGAGGGCGCCCATATGTCCTCTTGTATAAGTCATTATGGAGGAGGTGGTATATGGTTGCCTACATCCTTAGTTTTTGGATTCCTTTTTGTCATTTGGGAGTGTGTTGTCCTGAAAGTAGGTGACAATAGAATTGTGCCAATCCCAAGTTGAAATTACAGATCTTACCTTGATTTGGTGCAACAACGAGTTGATAAGGTTAATTACATTTTTATTCATGTTCATGATTGTTTTGGTGGCTGAGGCCAATTTGGTGAGACTGTCTGCTTCGACAATCTGGGCAAACGGGATCTGGTCGAACTGGTATTCGTCAAACTTGCGAGCAACTTACAGATCTTGGTCTGATATTTTTGCAACCTTTGTTCTTTGATTTGGAAAGTTCTTGTGATTTGGTTGACCGCGAGCTGTGAATCACAACGGAGTTTCAACCGCTTCGCCCCATACTTGAGTGCTAGTCTCAATCCTGTAATTATGGCCTCATACTCGGCCTCGTTATTAGTTACATCTAGGTATCTTATGGACTGCGAATTACTTCGCCGGTAGGGACCTCGAGTACGAGTCCCATTCCGTATCCGGAAGTATTGGACGCGTTGTCGGTGTATAGGAATCAAAGGTCTTGTGTTTGAAGAGAAGCTTGAACGGCTTCCTTCTCGACCTCAGGCATTATCTTTGCGATGAAGTCTGCGAGCACTTGCGAATTTATCGATGTTCTCGGCTGATATGTGATATCATACTCGCTTAACTCGATGGCCCACTTGTCCAACCTCCGCCACAATGCGGGTCTATGTAAAATGCTCGTTAGAGGAAATGTGGTAACGACCGAGATAAGGTGGCATTGGAAATAGGGTCTAAGCTTTCGTGAAGCTACGACCAGTGCTAGGGACAGTTTCTCGAGGTGTGGGTACCTCATCTCGGCATCGACGTATGTTTTGCTAATGTAATAAATGGGAGATTGTGTACATTTAGTTTCTTAGATCAGGACTGCACTTATTGCAACTTCGGAGATGGTGAGGTAGACGAGGAGGTGTTCCCCAGGTTCGGGATTCGAGAGCAGAGGCGATGACGCTCGATACACCTTTAGTTCTCGCAAAGCTTGTATGCAATCTGGCATCCACTCAAGGCCGTTATCATTTTTGAGCGCGCCAGAAAACTTGTGACATCTATCGGATGACCTCAAGATAAATATCGATAAGGCGGCGATTCAACCAGTCAATCTTTATAATTGCTTCTTAGTACTCAATTGCTCCGGTATCCCTTCAATAACTTTGATTTGGTCTAGGTTGACTTTGATCCCTCGTCGTGACACTAAGAAACCCAAAAACTTCCCCGAGGCTACGCCAAACGCTCATTTCTCTAGGTTTAGTTTCATTCCGTACCGTCTCAATATATCAAAAGCTTCCTTCAAATGGTCAATAAAATCCTCTATCCTTACGGATTTGACCAGCATGCCGTCGATATATACCTCTTTGTTCTTGTCAAGTTGATCTTTGAACATTTTTGTGACCAATCTTTGATAGGTAGCTACTGCGTTCTTCAACCCGAACGACATGAACCTATAATAATATGTTCCTTGTTGGGCGATGAACGTGGTTTTCTCCTGGACCTCTTCTTCCATAAGTATTTGGTTATAGCCCGAATACGCGTCTAGGAAACTCAGCAGCTCGTGCCTGGTTGTCGCGTCGATGAGTTGGTCTATATGTGGCAATGGGAACGAATCCTTCGGGCATGCTTTGTTTAAGTCTGTGAATTCTACGTACATACTCTATTTCTCGTTTTTCTTTTTTACCATAACTACATTGGCGATCCACTTTGGGTATTTTGATTCCATGATGGAGCCATTTACTAGTAGTTTCTCCACCTCCTCGTGGACGAAATCATTGATGGAGGGGTTGAATTTTTGTCTGACCTGCCTTACCGAGGGATAAAATGGATTCAATTTGTGTGTGGGGATCTTCTTGGGGATGCCTGGAATATATGCATGGCTGAAGGCAAACAAATTCGTGTTAGTTATTAAAAATTGGCAAAATTTACCTGATTTTCGGAGTTTACAGCCGATGTAGGCCTTTTTGTTGGAGTAGCTAGGGTCTAATTGAAAGGGGTCGAGGTCCTCTATGGTTGAGTCCGCGACTTCGACCATTTTGGGGTCCATGATGACGTCCGTGGTCTCTTCTTGCGTCGACCTCAACCCTATTGATCGTTATGCTTCTTTTTCCTTGTCTTTATTCTGTTGGGTTGCCGTGTTATCTAATGCAATGCGACAACATTCTCGGGACGTGCATTGTTCCCCCCTGAATATCCCCCAAGGTACTGGGAACTTGATCACTTGGTATAGGCTGGAGGGTACGACTCTCATGGGATGTATCCATGGTCATCCTACTATGGCATTATATGAGGTGGCCTGGTCCATGATGTGGAACGTTGTCTCTAGAGTTATGCCGCCAGCCAAGACGGGGAGTGTAATATCACCCGATGTCTGTTCAACTGCATTATTAAAATCGGTTAGTGTGATGCAACGTGGTACTATCTTATCCTCAAGTCTTATCTGGGCGAGGACTTGGGGATGAATAATGCACGCTCCACTCCCATCATCTACCATGATACGTTTGACATCAGTATCCAAAATTAGTAAAGTAATAAAAAGAGCATAGTTGTGAGGAAAGTCAAACCGTCAACATTTGACTTGCCAAAGATGATACTTTCTTCGAGTCCATCATACCGTTCGTGGGTGATAGATCCTTTGATCTTGTGAGTGGCAGTGAATTTAACATCGTTGATGGAGGCTTCATCGTTGGCGCCGATGATCATGTTGATGGTATGAGCTTGTGACAGCGACTTTGGCGGGCCTTAGCGTTCACGACCTCTGGCAAAGTTGTTCCTTCCCTTTTCGCTCAGCAACTCTTTGAGGTGTCCTTGCTGTAACATTTTCACAACCTCTTGCCTAAGGGCAATACTGTCTTTCATCTTTTGTCCGCGTTCCTAGTGGAATTCGTACAAGGGGTCAGATTTTCTGTGCTCGGGTCGGACCTTATCTTTGGAGGCAAAAAATGGGCATACCTCTTTCTTTCCGGTGAGTTCCCGTCCTCGGCCTAGATGGGTCATCATCATAGCGGAAGGAATATGCGTGGGGGGGGGGGGCGACATACGGCTGAT
>ML370573.1:0-60686 GCA_005239525.1 Nicotiana knightiana | reverse complement strand
ATCATAGCGGAAGGAATATGCGGGGGGGGGGGGGCGACATACGGCTGATGTCGTTCCCTGATTGGTCATGAGACCGGGTGATCCTTCCTTATGTTATCTCTTCATTCTTTCCTGGTCTCGGCTTGTATCGAGACGAGCCATCGAGTCATTGAGATCATTTTCATTTGCTCAGACTTCGGCACAGTAAGCATTATGGATTTCATTCCAAGTGGTTGGAGGGTACTTCATCAACCTGCTCAGAAATTTTTTAGTCGCTCTTAAACCTTCTCTACTCAACCTATTCTGAAAGGCTGCAACTGCCATCCCCTCAGACATGTTTGGTAGGGTCATCTTACCATGTTGAATCGGGCGAGGAACTTTCATAGTCCCTCTCCTAAGGACTGCTTGATGGCGAAGATGTCGTTTACTCTTGTTTTGACTTTTTTGCCCCCGACATGCACCGTAATGAACTTATCTTCCATTTCTTCAAAGGTTTCTATGGAGCGAGCTGGTAGCTATGAATACCATGTTAATGCCCCCCTCTTCCGTGAGGGTTTCGCGAATTTCTTCAGAAAAATAGAGAACGCATGTTCTTTGGTGAGGTCGTTGCCCTTCACAGCATTGACGTAATGAGTCATGTGATCTTTGGGGTCAGTCGTTTCGTTATATATCCTGAGATGCGACGGTATTGTAAAGGTCTTTGGTATGGCATGTGGGGATTCTTCCTTACTATACGACTGCTCTATGAATATGCCGGCGTACCTCTTTGGAAGTATCTTGGGGGTGCCCAGTATATTGTCGACTCGTTCTTGGTGTTCTTTCAATTGATCTCTAAGTGTTTTATTCCATTTCTTCCATCATTTTTAGAACAACAACGAGGGCGCTGTCACCTGTATTGTTAGTAACATTGTGAGTTATAACTGGTATTAGCGGGTCTGGTTGGTGGCCCTGCTTGTCTGCTCGTTGCTCTGTGTGGGCTCTTGCGGTCTCTATGGTCATGCATGGAGCAGGTTTGTTGAGCACGCTTACTAATGTATCCATAAACCATGCTTCGAGGAGCTTTTTCATGGCTGGTGGTGTTCCTTCTCCTATGGACGCGGAGGCCCCTTTCCCATTTGGTTTTGTTTTGCTACAATGGGGGGGGGGAAGGCGACCTCTCGCACCTTGGGGAGGCAGCATGTGTCATGTCATCGCCTAGCGTTTCACATCTCTCGTTGATAGAGTTCATGAGGTTGCCAGGGAATTCACCTGTCACTTTAGTCTTGTCTCCTTAGTTAACTGCTTAGCTCCTTGACAAAGTTCCTCGGCAGGTGTGGGTTGTGACAAAGATTTTCATGATGGCCTTGGCACACAACCTAAAAAATAGGGCAACATCATGACGGGCAGCTCGGCATGACGGACTATGCAGGGTTGATAAATGCACCTTGAGCGGAGGCAAGGCGCATGTCATATGGACGTGCGGGTTGGCATGACAATGACAAGGCAAATCCAAGTCAAAGAGGGGGCAAAGACATGACAAGGTAAGGCAAGACAAGCAATGACAACAATGTGAGCAGATTTCATCAAGTCGAGGCGACTTGGCATAGGCGGGTGTCTTGGCTATGGGCGTGGGTGAATAAGTCAATATGCGGCAAGCTACGATCATGGCATTGGGGCGGAGCAGTGTCAAAAGAAAAGGCTGGGCGCAATGCTAGCCTTTGGCGTGTGAAATTGGCCAAAGCAAACATATGCAGTGCACATGACATAGCGGTTGAGTGGTTACAACTGCCCCATTTCAAGCATGGCTGATCATGGGCACGTTTTTAGATCGTAGCAGATTTTGTGACTTAGTGCCACACATTTTTAGCATGTTTCCTGTGTTTGCTCATCAGTTGGGGCTTGTCAACTGATTGCCTAAAATGCTGCCAAGTGTAGTTGGGCAGCTTGCACTATAAATAAATGCATATGGCTGTCCAAAAGGGGCAAAAACTTAGTCTTGAGGCAATTGTTAGCCAAATTTCGTCTAAGTGCATTCCTAAGGATAGGAAATCATTTTCGGGGCAGGGAACTACGGTGTTCTTTGTTCTTGGCCATAGGGTTGGCTTATTGTGTTCTTGTATTCACAAATTAATACGATTTGGGAAGAAATTCCTGTAAATTGTGTGTGCCTTTACTTACTTTACTTGCTGCCTAAATCATTCTAAGTTCAAAACGTTCCTAAAATTATTATAAGTGTTGGAAGGCTGAAGTCAAGGCTGGGCTTGAATTCCGCACAAGGGTGAACCTCAGGCAGAATTCGAGTGACATAAAACACCCCTTTGACAACTGGTATTAGATCCTGGCTTGAGCGTGGCAAAGACACAACGTTCAGTGGTTGAATTTCGTGAATGATGGCTGGTGCCAATGTAGAACTGAGGGAAAAAGTTGTCATTGGAGGCACTCGTCAGAACTATTGATGGGGATCAATTTCTGACTATTGTTACTCGTCTCGCCTATCTTGAGGCAGAGATGAACATGCTGAGCCAAGGGTGCACAGATCTGAAGGCGAAAGATGTGTTGCTGCGACGTGCTGTTGGCAATGACAATGGCCAGCGCATGGCAGATTGTACCAAGGTCAAAATTCCCAAGCCTAAAGAGTTTAATGGTGCAATCAGTGCCAAGAAACTCAAAATTTTCCTGTGGGATATGGAGCAGTACTTTAAGGCTGTTCATGTACGAGATGAAGATAAGGTCACCATTACGACTATGTACTTGGCGGACGATGCAAAGCTTTAGTGGCGGACAAGTGTGGCAGATGATGTGTTGATACCCAATTTTTTCTCAAATTATTTTAAAATTTGTATATATACCTTCAAAACCGCTCTTTATAATAACTGGTATTTTTCCGAGATTTTTCATATTATTATTAAATCCTTTTCCAATTTATTCAGTATTTTTTATATATTTAATAATTATTCATAAAGTGTATTATAAAGAATTTCAAAATATTTCACAGTCAATATATCATTTTTAATCCTATTAGGATTTAATTATTTCACAAATTAGTCAATTTGGCATTATTTGACCATAATTACAATAACTTTGCAACTATGGCCTAATTGTACATTTTATACCATTTAAATCAATAATTATTTCATTTTATATTTTTTATACTCATTAATTACCTTAATTTCATTTATTTAGCATCAATTTCATTTTATATGATTACTATCTATTATTATTTAATTATTTATCTATTTTTAATGGGTGTTTAACAATTAGCCACATATATTTAAATTCTAGCCTAATCCTAACCCAACCCATCAGATTATAGAAACCCAATTCCATACCCAGCCCAAATCAATTCCATACCCGGCCCAACCCCAGATCTATCTGAGTCATTGATCAAATTAGATCAACGGCCCAGATCCCACCTACCATAATTAAACCTATACCTACCCCCTCCGACCCCTCGATTCCTAATCTCTCATTCTCTCTCTATCTCTCTCTGGTTCTCTCTACCTCCGATGGAGTTTGTTCGTCTTCTTCGTCTAGTTCCCTCGCCGGAAACTGTGATCTTTCATTGTCTCCTGGTTATTGCTTCACCCTACACAGGTCTAATGGCACCCTAAGGCCCTCAGGCGAGCCTGGAGTGGTTCAGCTCCTACCTATGGTCCCTCATGCCATCTTCCGGCCTCCTCCGGCCATCTTAGTAAGAGCCATGACTTTTTCGGCTAACGCTGGCGACATCTTTAAGGTTTTTCTTATTTTTTTCAACTCTCTGAAACCCTAACCTGTAACGACCCGACCGGTCGTTTTGCGTTATCGGACCCCGTTCCCCTAAATGAAACTTCCCATAGCGGCTTATTATGATTTGTGACTTGCGGGGACTGGTGGTCCGGAATTCGGAGGTGTTTAGAGTGCTATAGGAACATTTGGTTCCTTGAGGTTGGCCTTTAAGCCCAAGTTTGACTTCGGTCAATATTTTTAGTAAACAACCTCAGAATCGAGTTTCGACGATTCCGGTAGCTTCGTATGATGATTTCGGACCTGGGCGTATGTTCGGAATGGGTTTTTGATGACTCGGGAGCGTTTCAGCGCCCAATATTGAAATAAGAGTTCCTTAAGTTCCTATTATGGTTTGGGACGTGTTTTTGCAATATTGAGGTCCGAACGGAATTTCAAGACCGGGAATAGTTCCGTTATGTCATTTATGACTTGCCTACAAAATTTGGTGTCATTCCGAGTTGTATAGGTCCGTTCGACTCATTTTTAGCAAAGTCAAGAAAACTTGAAGTTCCTAAGTTTGGTTCTAGGGGTTTTGAGGTGTAATTTGAGTTTTAACGTTGTTTTAGGTGTTCCGAAGGCTCGAGCGAGTCCGTATTATGATTTGGGACTTGTTTGTATATTTGGACGGGGGCTCGGGCGGGCCCAGGTGCCTCCCGGACACTCCACGAGGCCAAAAACTAGCTGAAATAGATGCTGGTGCACCTGTTGTGGTGTGACCGCAGGTGCGGTTTCCCAGTCGCAGGTGTGGGACCGCTCCTACGGTCCCAGCCTCGCAGGTGAGACCCCAGTGGTCAGGCCAATTCTCGCAGGTGCGGACGAAATTCCGCAGGAGCGCAGCCGTAGGTGCGGTCTCCACTCCGCAGGTGTGGGCCCAGGCTTCCTAGTCCATTTTCGCAGGTGCGAGACCGCATGGATTACTAGCTTAATTAACTATCTAAATTAGTGAAAAATCAAGAATGGGGTAGTAACCTAGGGCTTTCAAAAATTTGAGAATTTACCCGTGAATTAGCTATGAAATCAAGTAGAAATTATGTATTAATGGTCCTTAGGCTATGGGTGAGTATTCCCTTCGAGAATTTTTAGAATCTGAGCATGTGGGCTCGGGGTTGGATTTTAGGATTTCTTCAAGAATGGCGAATTTGACTTAGTAGTAGGAGAATTTCCATACTTTGAGCATAAATTGATGAATTTGTATAATATTTGGCTAGTTTCGAGTCCTCGGGTGTAGAGTCTGGAGTTACGGGCGCGTTCTTGGTCCGAGGAGTAGATTCGACACGAGGTGAGTCTCCTTTCTAACATTGTAAGGGGAAATTTTCCCCATAGGTGATTATAAATAATTGCATGTCCTTATTTGCGGGGGCTACGTATGCACGAAGTGACGAGAGTCCGTGCGTAGCTACTACTATTTTATGTTGGGTGGTTCTAGGACTCACGAGCATGCTTATATGTGCCTTACATGTATTCTTAAACGTATTTTGAGTTGCTTATTATCCTGGATTTGGCATGAGAATATTAGGAAGTTGTGGTCCATGATATATTGCTTAGGTTCTTGCCTTAGAGAATAATCTCTGACAATTCCCTAAAAAAATGGATACTTTTATGTATGTATGCGGCACCGCGTCACATGTATGATTTGTGAGCGGAATATCCCTACTATTATGTCAACCGCGTCGCATGTTCGATTCGCGAGCGGGGTAATAGATGCATCTATGGTTCGAGCCGTTCGACCCTCGGCATTGCACATTTATTTTACGCAACGTTTTGGCTGTACATTTCCGGCCTATTATGTGTTGTATGATTTACTGGGAATTTGTTGTAATTGTACAAACTGGTTCATGTTAATAAGGGGATTTACTACATTATATGCTAGTGAAGTTTGACATGCAAAGGTATATACAACTATACTTGATGATTTATCTCTTTGTGATTTCTACGACTGTTATGCCTGCATAGTTCCTATTAAATCATGTTATTTAGAACTGTTGACCCCAGTAAGTATCACGTCTACCTCTCGTCACTACCTCTTCGGGGTTAGGCGGGATACTCACTGGGTACATATTTGTTTATGTACTCATGCTGCACTTCTGTACTTAGTTGTACAGGTTTTGAGGCTGGTGCATCTGGTTATCAGACCGGAGCTAGATTCTGATCTCAGTTGGACCCGACTTCACGCTGAGCTGCTTCTCCTGATGATCCTCGACAGCACCTTGGAGTTTTCTTTTGCTTATTTCCCGTCTATTCCTTTCAGACAGGGGGATTGTATATTATGTTTTGTATATTCTGTTAGTATGCCCGTAGGACTTGTGACACTAGTTCCTGGAACACACGTAGTTTACGGGTCTGTATATATATACATATTGGCTCATTCCTCATCATGACTGTTTTGATTGAAACTGGCTAATTATCTTTGTCAAATTATGTTTTAACTTTTAAAAACTGAGTATATTTTAAAGTGTTTAATCTAATAAGAAGGAAACTTTAGTAAATTAAGAGTCGGCTTGCCTGACCCCGCCGTTGGCTGCCATCACAACCTCAGTTAGGATTTTGGTTCGTGACAACATGGTATCAGAGCACTAGGTTCACGTAGGTCTCACAAGTCACGTGCAAACCTTGTAGAGTCTTGCGGATCGGTATGGAGACGTCTGTACTTATATTCGGGAGGCTATAGGGTGTTAGTATAACCTCTCCTTATTTTTATTCTATCGTGCAGTCATTTTCTTACTAAATTTCGTTCTTCTATTCTCTCACAGATGGTGAGGACGCGTAAATCCGATGTTCCAGATCCGGGAGGGGCCGCTACCCCCGTTGTTCACGGCCGTGGCAGAGGCCGGGGGAGGGCACCAGCCCGAGGTAGGGGACGAGGGCGTCCCTGAGCTATTCCAGTTGTACCACCAGAGGACCCCACTATAGAGGAGCAGGGTGATGTGCCCCCAACAGGTCCTGCTCTAGTAGACTTTATGACGGCGCCAGGATTCCAGGAGATCATGGGCCGTATGATGCGATTCATGGACACTATGTCCCAGGCTGATTTATTTCCAGCGGATCCTGCCACATCTCAGGTAGGAGGGGTAGCCCAGACCCCTACTTCCCAGGATGCAGGCCAGACAACAACACTTCATCATACCCCGGGTACATTGCCCCTGGGTGGAGCCCAGCCAGTAGCAGCAGCACCTGAGCTCAGACCAGCTGTGGACGGCGATCCGCAGAAGTTACTGGATAGGTGGACCCGATTGCACCCTCCTATCTTCGGGGGTGAGAAGGGAGAGGATGCCTAAGACATTATTGATAGGTGCATGGAGTGGACTTCACTACTTTCCAGCTTGAGGGCAGGGCCCGCAGATGGTGGCAGTCCTATATCCTAGGTAGACCAGCAGGTTCCCCTTCCATCACTTGGGAGCAGTTCAGTCAGTTGTTCCTGGACAGGTATATTCCACCCTCCGAGAGGGAAAAGCTGCGATATCGGTTTGAGCAGCTGGAGCAGGGGAAGATGTCAGTGACAGATTACGAGGCCAGGTTTTTTGAGTTGTCTCGTCATGCCCTTATGATATTGCCTACTGATACTGAGAGAGTGCGGAGATTTGTAGCAGGTTTTAGAGCCAACATGGCCCGAGAGGTGGAGATGGGGACTCCTTATCAGCTGGTAGTGGATATTTCTCGTATGATCGAGGGTTATCAGTCGAGGATCAGGGAGCAGGTACAACAGGATAAGAGAGCCAGATATTCCAGGGATTTCAGAGGTGCCCCAACTAGGGGCAGAGGTCAGTTTGGTAGGGGTCAGCCCAGCAGGCCCCCATATTCAGCACCCCCACCACCACCTCCCCTTGGTGCTCCAGTGAGGCCCTATTTCAGCGCCATGCTAGAGAGTTCATACTGCTCACCAGCCATTCAGGGTTCCTCAGGCGGGTATTCCGGTCATCAGGGGTCTTCTATTCCTTACTTCAGTGCCATGTTGGAGAGTTCTCACCGTCCCCTAGCTGTCCAGGGTCCTTCTTCAGGGCATTAGGCCATGCCAACAGCTAGATGTTATGAGTGTGGGGATCCAGGCCATATGAGGAGGACTTGTCCCAGGCTTCGAGGCAAGGCCGTCCAGTAGAGCTATCAGCCTGCATTTTCAGCACCGGCGGTTCGTCCACCCAGAGGTGGAGGGCAGACTGGTAGAGGTCGCCCCAGAGGTGGAGGCCAGGCAGGGAGAGATCTGCCGGCCCCTATTCATGCCAGCGGAGTTCAGCCAGCTCCTGTTCATTCTGGTGGGTCTCAGTCTTTTGGTGCTCCAGCTAGATTCTATGCTATCCAAGCCAGATCAGATACAGTGCCCTCAGACGCTGTGATCACATATATTATTACAGTATGTGGTAGAGAGGCATCGATGTTATTTGATCCAGGATCCACTTATTCCTATGTTTCGGTCTTATTTTCTCATTTTCTGGATGTCCCTTGTGAGTCCTTGGGTTCTCCTATTTATGTGTCCACTCCCGTGGGCAATTCTGTGGTTGTAGACCGGATTTGTCGGTCCTGTGTGATTTTGTTTTATGGATTCGAGACTCGAGCGGATCTCTTATTGCTCGACATGGTTGATTTCGAGATTATTTTGGGCATGGATTGGCTATCTCCTTATCATGCTGTGCTAGATTGCCATGCCAAGACAGTTACTTTAGCCATGCCCGAGTCGCCTAGGCTGGAGTGGAGAGGTTCCTCAGTTAGTACAACCAGCCGGGTTATTTCATTCTTGAAGGCTCGACATATGGTCGAGAAGGGTTGTCTGGCCTATTTTTCTTATGTGCGGGACACCACCGCCGAGATTATGACGATTGATTCAGTGCCAGTGGTTTGAGAATTTAGTGATGTATTTCCTTCAGACCTTCCGGGCATGTCTCCGGATCGTGATATTGATTTATGCATTGATTTAGCTCCAGGCACCCAACCTATATCTATTCCTCTGTACCGTATGGCTCCGAAGGAGTTGAAGGAGAAACTTGAGGAGTTGTTAGCTAAGGGGTTCATCATAAAACCGAGTGTATCGCCGTGGGGTGCTCCAGTTCTATTCGTGTAGAAAAAGGATGGGTCCATGCAGATGTGTATTGATTACTGCAGGTTGAACAAGGTTACCATTACGAACAAGTATCCTTTGCCGCGCATCGATGATTTGTTTGACCAATTGCAGGGTGCTCGTGTGTTTTCTAAGATTGATTTGAGATCGGGATACCATCAGTTTCGGGCCTCAGATGTTCCGAAGACGGCTTTTCGTACGAGATATGGCCATTATGAGTTCTTGGTGATGTCCTTTGGCTTGACTAATACCCCAACAACATTTATGGACTTGATGAATAGGATGTTCAGGCCGTATATTATTCCTTTGTCATTGTCTTCATTGATGACATTTTGATTTACTCACGTAGCTTGGGGGAGCACGAGCAACATTTGAGAGTTGTGCTCCAGACTTTGCGAGAATAGAAGCTATATGCTAAGTTCTCCAAGTGTGAGTTTTGGTTGGATTCGTGGAATTCTTGGGGTATGTGGTATCCGGAGAGGATATCAAGGTTGATCCTCAGAAGATCGAGGCAGTTCAGAGTTGGTCGCGTCCTACTTCAGCTACAGAGATCAGGAGATTTTTGGGCCTAGCAGGCTATTATCACCGATTTGTGGAGGGGTTCTCTTCTATTTCAGCTCCATTGACTAGATTGACTCAGAAGAATGCCCCGTTCCGATGGTCTGACGAGTGTGAGGGGAGCTTTCAGAAGCTCAAGACAGCATTGACCTCAGCACCAGTTCTGGTATTGCCTTACGGTTCGGGGATGTACACAGTGTATTACAACGCCTCACGCATTGGTTTGGGATGTGTGTTGATGCAGGAGGGGAAGGTTATTTCTTATGCTTCACGCCAGCTGAAGGTTCATGAGAAGAATTACCCTGTGCACGATTTGGAGTTGGCGGCGATTGTTCATGCTCTTAAGATTTGGAGGCACTACCTGTATGGAGTGTCCTGTGAGGTTTATACAGACCACCGTAGCTTGCATCACTTGTTCAAACAGAAGGATCTTAATTTGAGGCAGCGCATGTGGCTTGAGTGTTTGAAGGATTATGATATCACCATTCTTTATCACCCGGGCAAGGCAAATGTGGTAGCGGATGCCTTGAGCAGGAAGGCAGAGAGTATGGGTAGCTTGGATTACATTGTAGTAGAGGAGATACCTCTATCCTTGGACATTCAGTCCTTGGCTAATCGCTTGGTGAGATTAGACCTTTCAGAGCCTCGTCGAGTTCTTGCACATGTGTTTGCTCAGTCTTCGTTATTGGGGGAGATTAAGGCTCGGCAGTATGATGATCTGTGTTTGGATGAGCTATGAGAGACAGTGGTTCAGGGCAGGTCCAAGGATACTATTATTGGCGAGGATGGTGTTCTGAGACTTTAGGGCCGCTTATGTGTTCCTAAGGTGATGGCCTGAGGGAGAGGATTCTAGAGGAGGCACACAGTTCTCGGTATTCTGTTCATCCTGGTGCTATGAAGATGTATCGTGATTTGAAGCAGCATTANGCGAGGATGGTGTTCTGAGACTTCAGGGCCGCTTATGTGTTCCTAATGTTGATGGCCTGAGGGAGAGGATTCTAGAGGAGGCACACAGTTCTCGGTATTCTGTTCATCCTGGTGCTATGAAGATGTATCGTGATTTGAAGCAGCATTACTTGTGGAGGCGAATGAAGAAGGACATTGTGGAGTATGTGGCTAGGTGTCTTAATTGCCAGCAGGTGAAGTATGAGCACCAGAGGCCAGAAGGCCTACTTCAACAGATGCCCATTCCTGAGTGGAAATAGGAGCGCATCACTATGGACTTCGTGGTTGGGTTGCCTCGGACTTTGCGGAAGGTTGACGCAGTTTGTGTCATTGTGGATAGATTGACCAAATTGGCGCATTTCATTCTAGTAGCTACTACTTATACTTCTGAGAGGTTGGCCCAGATCTACATTCGGGAGATAGTCCAGTTGCATGGTGTGCCAGTGTCCATTATATCATATCGAGGTCCTCCGTTCACCTAGTACTTCTGGAGAGCATTGCATAGTGAGATGGGTACCCAGATAGACCTGAGCACATCATTTCACCCTCAGACTGATGGTCAATCGGAGCGTATAGTTCAGATATTGGAGGACATTCTCAAGGCATGTGTGATTGNCTCCGCACAGCACAGTCCAGACAGAAGAGTTACGCGGATCAGAGGGCGCGTGATGTATCATTTATGGAGGGAGATAGGGTCCCGTTGAAAGTCTCGCCTATGAAGGGTATTATGAGGTTTGGGAAGAAGGTCAAGCTGAGCCCGAGGTTTATAGGTCCCTTAGAGGTATTGAGGCGAGTTGGGAGGTTCCTTATGAGCTGACCTTACCTCCCAGTTTATCAGAAGTTCATCCAGTTTTTCATGTATCCATGCTCCGGAGGTACCACGCCGACATGTCTCATGTGGTTGATTTCAGCACTATTCAGTTGGATGAGAGTTTGGGCTACGAGGAGGAGTGAGTTGCTATTATTGATGGACAGGACAGCCAGTTGAGGTCCAAAAGAGTTTCTGCCGTAAAGGTCCAGTGGAAGGGCCAACCAGTTGAGGAGGCGACCTAGGAGTCCGAGGAGGACATGTGGAGCAGATATCCACACTTATTCAGCACTTCAGGTACGATTCTAGAACCAAACTTGCGGGGATTGGTGGTCCGGGATTCGGAGGTGTTTAGAGTGTTATAGGAACATTTGTTTCCTTAAGGTTGGCCTTTATGGCCAAGTTTGACTTCGGTCAATATTTTTAGTAAACAACCTTGGAATCGAGTTTCGATGATTCCGGTAGCTTCGTATGATGATTCTGGAACTGGGCATATGTTCGGAATGGGTTTCTGATGACCCGGGAGCGTTTCGGTGCCCAATATTGAAATAAGAGTTCCTTAAGGTCCTATTATGGTTTGGGGCGTGTTTTTGTGATATCGAGGTCCGAATGGAATTTCGAGACCGGGAATAGTTCCGTTATGTCATTTATGACTTGCCTACAAAACTTGGTGTCATTCCGAGTTGTATAGGTCCGTTCGACGCGTTGTTAGCGAAGTCAAGAAAACTTGAAGTTCCTAAGTTTTGTTCTAGGGGTTTTGAGGTGTGATTTTAAGTTTTAGCATTGTTTTGGGTGTTCCGAAGGCTCGAGTGAGTCCGTATTATGATTTGGGACTTGTTGGTATATTTGGACGGGGCTGGGGTTGGCCCAGGTGCCTCCCGGACACCCCACGTGGCCAAAAACCAGTTGAAATAGCTGTTGGTGCACCTGTTCTGGTGTGACCGCAGGTGCGGTTTTCTAGCCGCAGGTGCGGGACCGCAGCCTCGCAGGTGCGACCCCCAGTGGTCTGGCCAATTCTCGCAGGTGCGGACAAAATTCCGCAGGAGCGGAGCCGCAGGTGCGGGCCCATGCTTCCTAGTCCATTTCCGCAGGTGCGAGCCTTTGCTCGCAGGTGCGGTCCTCGGGACGCAGATGCGAAAACACTATTCAGACAGTGTGTTTTTTATACACGGGAATTAATTCATTTCCCCTATCTTCTTCTTCTTCCTTGGGGAGATTTCCACCATTTTAGAGGGGCAAACGACCTGGTTATTGAAGGTAAGTAAATTCTACTATAATATTAGCTTCATGCATGGATTACTAGCTTAATTAAATACCTAAATTAGTGGAAAATCAAGAATGGGGTAGTAACCTAGGGCTTTCGAAAATTTTAAAATTTCCCCGTGAATTAGCTATGAAATCAAGTAGAAATTATGTATTAATGGTCCTTATGCTATGGGTGAGTATTCCCTTTGAGAATTTTTGGAATCCGAGCATGTGGGCCCGGGGTTGGATTTTAGAATTTCTTCAAGAATGGCGAATTTGACTTAATAGTAGGATAATTTCCATACTTTGAGCATAAATTGATGAATTTGTATAACATTTGGCTAGTTTCGAGTCCTCGGGTGTAGAGTCTGGAGTTCCGGGTGCGTTCTTGGTCCGAGAAGTAGATTCGACATGAGGTGAGTATCCTTTCTAACCTTGTAAGAGAGAATTGTCCCCATAGGTTATTTTAAATAATTGCATGTCCTTATTTGCAGGGGCTACGTACGCACGAAGTGACGAGAGTCCGGGCGTATCTACTACTATGTTATGTTGGGTAGTTCTAGGACTCACGAGCATGCTTATATGTTCCTTACATGTATTCTTAAACGTATCCTGGATTTGGCATGGGAATATTAGGAAGTTGTGGTCCATGATATATTGCTTAGGTTCTTGCCTTAGAGAATAATCTCTGATAATTCCCTAAAAAAATTGATAATTTTATGTATGTATGCGGCACCGCGTCACATGTATGATTCGTGAGCGGAATAGCCCTACTATTATGTCAACCACGTCGCATGTTCGATTCGCGAGCGGGGTAATAGATGCATCTATGGTTTAAGCCGTTCAACCCTCGGCAGTGCACATTTATTTTTTGCGACGTTTCGGCCGTACGTTTTCGGCCTATTATGTGCTGTATGATTTACTAGGAATTTGTTGTAATTGTACAAACTAGGTCATGTTAATAAGGGAATTTACTACATTATGTGCTAGTGAAGTTTGACATGCAAATGTAAATACAACTATACTTGATGATTTATCTCTTTGTGATTTCTACGACTGTTATGCCTGCGTAGTTCCTATTAAATCATGTTATTTAGAACTGTTGACTCCAGTAAGTATCACGTCTACCTCTCGCCACTACCTCTTCGGGGTTAGGGGGGATACTCACTGGGTACATATTTGTTTATGTACTCATGCTGCACTTCTGTACTTAATTGTACAGGTTCTGAGGCTGGTGCATCTAGTTATCAGACCAGAGCTCGATTCTGATCTCAGTTGGACCCGACTTCACGGTGAGCTGCTTCTCCTGACGATCCTCGGCAACACCTTGGAGTTTTCTTTTGCTTATTTCCCGTCTATTCCTTTCAGACAGGGGTATTGTATGTTATGTTTTGTATATTCTGTTAGTATGCCCGTAGAACTTGTGACACTAGTTCCTGGAACACACGTAGGTTTTATTTTGGTTTACGGGTCTGTATATATATACATATTGGCTCATTCCTCATCATGACTGTTTTGATTGAAACTGGCTAATTATCCTTGTAAAATCATGTTTTAACTTTTAGAAATTGAGTATATTTTAAAGTGTTTAATCTAATAAGAAGGAACCTTTAGTAAATTAAGAGTCGTCTTTCCTGACCCCGCCGTTAGGCTCCATCACGACCTCAGTTAGGATTTTGGGTCGTGACATAACCCCTGGTATTTTCACGATTTGTTTAGATATGTCTTAGATCTGTGTATATCATGAAGCTTTTTACATGTTTTCTTCAAAAAACCTTCCTATTCTCTTAGATCTACACTAGATCCGGGTTTATTACGAGTATTATTACATTTTTCTTAAAGGTTTTCCATTTTTGAACATGTTTTTCACTTAGGGTTTCTGAGACCTTTTATTCAAATGATTTCTTGAAGTTTAAGTGATTTTCTCATATGCTTGAACGTTTATCACTTTTAATCATGATTTATTTAGTTTTAACATTGTTCTGAGCATGTCTTTTCTTTCGATTTGTATGTGTGTTTGTTTCCCATGAGCAACCCCTATTTCTTTGTGATCGTTGCTTCACTATGCTATTGGGTATTTGATTCTGCTGCTTCTTGCATTTTTACTCTGCTTGAATCACTACTGTCTTGAATCCCTGAATTATTATGAGTAGTACTGTACTAATTTTTCATACGGTATCCTCTTCTGATTCTGCATGTTTCCTTAGATACATGAGGCCATCCCTTAATTAGCACCAATTTCAAATCCCTGATTTCTTATGAGATGTTCTTATTTCCAACTTTGTTTTCTTACCTTGTTACATAATTGATTAACTGTTAATTGATTGCTATTTTCTCAAGTGATATTTTCTGAACCTAGCCTCAATTGTATGTTTGAATTAAGGGTGAAACTGTTTCCTTACATGTTACAAGCATAAGAACTTTCCTTAATTATTATTTTTACCTACTAGCCGTTTGAGTTTAATCCCTTCAATTAAGGGATTCCTAATTTCCTATTACACTTACAATGTTCTTATATTCCTCTAAGCTATATATGGTTCTTTCCTTATTTAATACTGACCGTGTGAATTACTCCCTTGATTATAGGGATACTTGTGTTAATTGGGTACTGATTGATATTCAGTCCGCCAATCACTGGTTAATTCTGGTTCTTTCCTTATTTTTCATCAAGTTTTCAAAACTATATGTACTCTATTCATACACACATAGAGACACGAACGAATCTGTTCAAAAAAATCTCTCTCTCACAATTTAGAACACCTTCTGCTCTCTCTTCATTGCTAAATACTACTACCCTGGGTTAACCGGCTGCAAGCCAAGGCTAGCTATTGTGCATTCTCCTACTTTCCTGTTTGTGTTATTGCTTTCTTCACTTCACTGGTATGTTCTAATTTATTTCAGTCTTCAAACCAACATGTTTCCTTTACTGCTGTGATTCAGCATGCTTCTAACTTGCTTACTTATTCTTTAGCATATATCTAGGATCCTGAACTCCCTTCTGCATGTTTAAATTAGGCTTTATTTGTTTATGACCAGCATGTTTCTGTACACTTAGCACCTACTTCTTACATGCCTATGACTGGCACATTAGTTTAACCATGGCCTTAGGTGTTAATCTGACATAGCACTATACCCCCCTGATCCTCTAGTCCCATAGAAATTTCCTGATTGCATGTCTGTGTGCTTATCTGCCTGTTGTATGTATGCCCCTTACATGCTCTGTATTTGTCCCTAATCCCATTACCCCTATTTGTGATTGTTGGACTATACTTGGTCCTTGTGTGATGTTAAGCTCCCATTTCCTTCTTCAAAACTGTTTTCTTACTCACTCTTTATCAAAATTGTTCCTTACTTAAATCCTTTTAAATAAAAGCACTCTCACACACACTCTTATAAGTTTAAGTTCAGCCCCCTTCGTGTGAGCACTGCTTTAGGAACCCTTTGAGTACCCTCTGAACCCTGACACACAAGGTTGGCACTTCCACACTGCACATGTTTAATTCTTTTGGCTATGTCTGGGTGTGATCACTGCCCGGGAGCCCTGAAGGTCCTTAGGGAACTCTGACACATCCAGATTATGAAAAGGTTATGCAATACCATAAGGCAGTGAGGTTTGGAAGGTCTGGGCCTAATTGAAGGCTCCCTATAGAAGTAACTTCTTATTTTCCTTTGGTTGTGTAATTCATAAATTCCTGGCATGTAATAATTTGTGAACAACTCAGGGGATGGATAGTGAAAAGGGAGGGGTAGCTACGCATGCATTAGCTATTAAAGGGATAGAAATCATGCTATTAGACTTTATTTCCTATCTGTGCAATAGAGATCATGTTTAGGCCCATATGTTCATATTCACTTATTAGAAATCATGTTTATTAGGTCTCACGACCACTGTTTCAGCATGTTCACTTTTTCTTAGAAAAATCCTGCTAATAAATGGTATTTTCTACTGTCATGTTCCACACTGCCATGTACTTTTAGAAATCTTGTCCTAGGCTAAACAACATTAAAATAAATTATCACTCTAGCATCTTCTGAAACCATGATTAATACTGTAATTACTGAGCATTTAGAAATCATGCTTAGGAATTCTGCATACGCATCATTCTGCATCTCTATCTGTGCATTAGATATCATGTTGTAGGGCCCTAATCTCTCAACGACATTTAGTCTAATTACTAAGGTATAAAAAGTATAACCACCCACTCAGTTTTTCTCTAAAGAATAACTGGCAATGCTTCTGTGTTCTGAACAACCTGGAACATCATGTTTAGGTAATAACTTGCAACAATTCCTTTAATAATTCTGTTAATATACACTGTCCCCACCTAGGCAAGCCTTAGGTGACTAACTTTTTCAAAATTAGAAATTTGTCTCTCTTGTGTGTGTTTCTTAACACTAATAGGTATTTCTTTTAAATCAGTAGGCAAATTTATTAAGAGCATGTTTTCCTTGAGTTATAAAACAAGTCTGCCTATATGTTTATCCTTTGAATTCACCTAGATACCATGTCTTAGGATCTTAATTAACAATACTGTCTTTATATGTGTTTGAGTCGTGATAATTATATGCATTATCTGCGGAGGAAAAATCTAAGCCTCCTATATGCTCCTATGTGTTTCCCACTGACTGCAGTCCTATATGTTCCTTGCTTTTCGCCTTAGAATCTTACCCCTTTAAACCTAAGGGTCTGCCTAGTACCTACCTTTTAGGATAGTAGTCCTAACCTCCTCCATGACTAATAGGATGGGACAGGTAATAGCACGCAATATAATCCGTGACCAACACGTGCTTTAATCACCTTTACGGGGTGGGAATGGTAGAATATAGATATGATGACCAGTGCGTTAATACCACGTGTAGCCCCTCTTCGAAGAGTGATTACCAGGTAGTGCATTGATGTGATCCATATTATTGTAAACCTAGGACACTTGTATACGATAGTTCGTAATTACCCCTACTGTTTTTCTAAACACTTGTATGCTTAAGACTTAAATCCCCTCTTATTTGAGCCTTTACTTGTTATTTTCTTTTTGTACAAATTCACGAAACCATTTGGCCGGGAACTACACTTGTGGATCCTGAGGTGTTCCTAACACCTTTCCCTTTGGATAATTTCAAGCCCTTACCCAAATTCTGGTTAGAAACGTAGTTGTAATTGAACCACTTAGGTTCCCTCACACACCGTTAAAATCGTTAGGTGGCGGCTCTCCAAAATATGCAAACCCCCTTTCCCGAAAGAAAAGAGTTGTCCCAACCAATGTCATGAACCCGGTCCTTCGCTGAGGAGGAGGAAGAAAAGGGTGCGCGACATCATGACGACTCTGCTGGGGATTATAGGCTTTAACCATTTCAATTTCGTGAATTTATGCCTTTATTTTGAACACTTGCACCCATTCCGATTCCCTTTGCATGCAATTAATTGTTTACTTCGAGTATTTATTTCCAAATGTAACTAACATGTCTCTTTGTTTCCTTTTGTAACTGCTTTAAATCATTATTATCATTTTTACCGCTGTATTTAACGTGCAAGTACGTGACAACTTGTTTTTAATACTTATTGCATAAATCATTCTCAACATTCATACTCCACTCGTGCCAAACAAAATACTATAGCAACGCTTGATGAGTGGTTGCGCCCTTCCTATATTATCACCCCTAAATTCAGAAAGGCTTATTAGCGGTAAAACTAGTCGATCATCGGTGTAGTCGACGGTTCCGTGCCTTTCCCCCTTGAGTTGTCCGCTCGAGGGTACCCGTCTAAAACCCCATAGAAACCTTACTCTGTTAAACTACTGCATGCATCATGGTCAAACCTAGTCAAGATAAAGTGTCATCCGCACAATAGCTTTTTAAGATAGCCTTATCCAAAAGTCTGCCGGGTTTCCTTAAACCCAAACGGACACCCTCACATTCTTTGCATTTATTTGAAGAACTAAATGCTTCCTGCTAATTATTGACGTTAAATAGTCGAGTGCGGTGGGGGTAAGGGCCTAACCTATTTGTTTTGCAGTAAAAAATGAGGCACGAAGTCCCCATATTCGGCATGGTCTCCAACATCCACCCAAAATTGCTGAGTTGGTGGGAGGATCTACACTCTAGAGACAAAGCTATCATCAGGAAACACTTGGGTAATCTACCATCTCTTCTGGAAATCCATCCTAACAAAATGATAGTAGAGGCTGCTACCCTATTCTGGGATCGTGAAAGATCCGTGTTCCGCTTTGGGAACATCAAAATGGCACCGTTGATAGAAGAGATAGGAGGGCTGGCTAACCTAGTACGGGAAACTCCGGGGTTGCTGATGCCTGAGAACCACACAGGCAGGAGTTTCCTCAAAATGATGGGTCTGAAAAGGACGTGGAATTGGTATGTCTAGAGGATTCGTACATTCCTTTTGACTACTTATACGAACGTTATGGCTACAACAAATCATACCGTACCTACCATGAAGAGTTTGCTATCACCTCTCACCTCTCTGGGACACGTCCATCGCCAAGTGTTTGATTTATGGTCTGCTTTTTAGGATTGATCGTGCTCCCGATGAAGAAAGAAAGGATCCATACAGGCTAGACATGGTAACTAAGACTATAATGGAAGGGTTAAATGGGCAATATTCAGCATTGTGCTCATGATCATTGTGGATATGTACTGGGCCTTAGAAAAATGTCAACAAGGAGCAAAACATTTCGAAGGTTGCTCCAACTCTGGCTTGTAGAACATATCCAAAAGGGGGAATATCGACAGGACATCCACCGTCGAATGTGGGATGAACACATTGCTTTCCATCACCTGAAGCGAATGAACTATATCCCTGACATGTTCTCTCAACCTGAAGATGCTGAAGGATGGGTCGAGCTCTTTGATAACCTAACTGAAGAACAGGTCCAATGGATGTTCGAATGGTTTCCAATGGATGAGTTCATCATTCGATCCCGAGAAGCATCATTTCTGGTACTGATTGGTCTAAGGGGGACATACCTTTACGTCCCTCTTCGAGTTATGAGGCAGGCAGGAAGGAAGCAAGTCATCCCTAGGGTCGAGAAGATGAGCCATCTCCGAGATGACTTTCAAAATAATGACAGTCCTCACAAGTGCCAAGCTCAGCACCTATGGCACTGCAAGGTTATACTTGAGAAAGACACCATCGAGACGGACAAGTATCACGCCGGTTATACTCCTTTCTATCTTGGCTGGTTAGAAGAAGATCTGGGTGGTCAGAGCAAGACAGGGTACGTCCGAGGTCACAGGGTTACAGATGAAAGGGCTGAAGCACAAGTCAAGTTCAACCAGTTGCGTAAAAGGATCCGGGAAAATGAGGATGATCTCCACAAGATACATGAGTCCAACAAAATACTGATCGAAGAATGGTAGGACATGGCTATTAGCGCCAACAAGAGGCTGGGGTATTTGGAACGAGGTATAATCGATTTGGAAGAAAGGTTCATCAAAAGGGTTGAAGATTGTCAAAAGTTTGAGGGAGCTGCATGGGGATACTTAGCCAGAACTTATTTGCTGCTGGGACTTCGCCAGCTGGGAAAGCTGTTAGAAGAAAGCAGGAATGCCGAATCTGGGGAAGGTCCTTCTGATACCAAGTAGATAGGAATGTCTTTTATTTTTCTATCAATGTAATAAGGCCAATGGCCATTAGTGATTTTTATTTTTTTGTCTGTCGTTTCGGGATTTGTCTATTTTATTATCAATAAAATGAGGCATTTAGCATTTTAAGTTCTCCAAATCAATTTGTCGCTAGGTCTACCTTGGGCACAAAGAGGTCCCTAACTTAGGACACGCTTTCATTTCCGCATTATGTGTTTAAATACTGCAATGATCTTTTCATAATCCTCACTGACTTGGTTACCTTTTGTTTTTATTTTTTCTTACTCCCCTCCCCAAAGGTTAGTTCGTGCATTTTGGCATCATCAGCCTATCGCACCAGATCCAAGGGCCCTCCACCTTCTCCTCCCCTAGTCCTCCTAAGGGCAAAGACAAAGGCAAAAGTAAGATGGAAGAGTCCAGTGGCATCAGAAAGGAGAATGTGATTGAAAGCGTAGAGGCCACTGATGGCCGAGGTATTCAGGTCCTGCATGAGAACATGTCGCCACTTGAACAAAAGTTGTTGAAGTTTCAGGAAGAACTCGATCAAGTCCGGAATCTGGCCAACTTGTCATTTTCCCTCAATGTCCTTGACGTCAACCTTCCAAATGCTCAAAACCCCGCACCTCCACAAAATATCCCAATACAGCAAAATCATCCCGCACCCCATCATCACACCACTCCCCAAAGAACCAAACTCTCCCAACACAGTACAATACTTGCCACACCACAAATAACACCCCGCTACTCATCCCAAAACATCAAAACCCCACAAAAGACCATTTACACACCTATAACAATCCCATCTATGTGGAAATCATGATCCACTCCACTCCGCCTATCCCACTGGCATCCGAGTCTGATGAAAAGGATTTATTTATCAGGAACCTGGCCGAGGAGCTTAGGAAGCTGACTAGTCGAGTCCAGGGTGTTGAAGGGACCAAGGGGATTGAAGGGTTGAATTATAAAGACCTTTGTATCCAACCTGATGTCGAACTGCCTGAGGGGTACAAACCTCCAAAGTTTGAAATGTTTGACGGTACTGGTGATCCGAGAGTCCATCTGAGGACCTATTGCGACAAATTGGTTGGCGTGGGAAAGGATGAAAGAATCCGCATGAAGCTGTTCATGAGGAGTTTGAAGGGAGATGCATTGTCTTGGTACATCAGCCAAGACCCCAAGAAATGGTCAAACTGGTTAAGCATGGTGTCTGATTTCATGGACAGGTTTAGATTCAACACAGAGAACGCACCAGATGTGTTCTACATTCAAAATTTGAAGAAAAAGCCTACAGAAACCTTTCGCGAGTATGCTACTCGCTGGAGGTCCGAAGTCGCTAAAGTCAGACCTGCTCTAGAGGAAGAACAGATGAACAAGTTCTTTGTCCGGGCTTAGGACCCGCAGTATTATGAATGGTTAATGATGGTTGAGGGACACAAGTTCTCTGACATCATCAAATTGGGCGAGCGGATTGAAGAAGGTATTAAAAGCGGTATGGTTACAAATTTGGAAGCCCTGCAAGCCACTAACAAGGCTCTACAGTCCGGTAGTGTGTCTAAGAAGAGAGATGTAGGAGCCGTAATGGTTGCACAAAGAACCAAGTCCCCGCTCAAGTACCAAACCTATCCGACACCTCCACTCACATATCATCCAACACCAAATTACCAAGCACCCTCACCAAATTACCAAGCTCCACCACCAAATTACCAAACTCTGCCACCTTCCTACCAAGCTCCACCACCCACATATCAACCTGTTTCGTCCAAATATCCACAACCCGCTCGTGTCTACCACACTTATAATTCCCAGCCATCTCATTACCAATCACCCCCTGCACGCCAAAATTTCCCTAGACCTCGTCCCAATTTTGATCGTTGTCCTCCAAAGCAATACACCGTCATAGCCGAGCCCATTGACCAGCTATATGAAAAACCCAAAGCTGCTGGTATGTTACACCTATCCTTGTTACCACCCCTGAGAATCCTTCTCAGTGGGTTAACCCAAACAAATCCTGTGCATACCATTCCGGCATGAAGGGACACACCATCGAAGAATGTCGTTCCCTGAAGGACAAAATACAGGCTCTCATTGACAACAAGATTATTGTGGCAAAATAGCCCGCTCCAAACGTCCGCGATAATTCTCTGCCAGACCATAAGGGTAGAGGTATCCATATGATTGAAATAGAAGATGATTGGGATCCTGAGGGGTCGATCGGGTTGATCGCAGAAGACGATGACCCAAAGAAATCCGCAGTCACTCTCAAACCAATCATAGTCCAGATTCAGCCATCTGAGGCCGCTGAGGTGAATATGTCTATACTATTTGAGTTTGAAGCAGCGCCACCGGCAAAGTCACCAGTGCCAATTGAAGTTGAGTTTGTATCTCCAGCAAATACACCAGTTTCGTTCGAGGTCGCAATCTTGCCACCCCGAACACACATTCCGTTTGAAATAAAGATGGTTGCACCAATTCCGGTGGCAATGTCAACCACGCCACCTATCTATTCAAATGCCATTCCTTGAGACTACACAGCCGAGGCAAGAAGGAAAAGCAAGGTCAGGTCTGAGGAAGCTGTCACAGCACAATGTATGACGAGAACTGGTAGGGTCTACACCCCTGAGCATCTGGCTGCGTCAAGCAAGCAGGCCGCNGTATTAAAAGCGGTATGGTTACAAATTTTGAAGCCTTGCAAGCCACTAACAAGGCTCTACAGTCCGGTGGTGTGTCTAAGAAGAGAGATGTGGGAGCCGTAATGGTTGCACAAAGAACCAAGTCCCCGCTCAAGTACCAAACCTATCCGACACCTCCACTCACATATCATCCAACACCAAATTACCAAGCACCCTCACCAAATTACCAAGCTCCACCACCAAATTACCAAACTCTGCCACCTTCCTACCAAGCTCCACCACCCACATATCAACCTGTTTCGTCCAAATATCCACAACCCGCTCGTGTCTACCACACTTATAATTCCCAGCCATCTCATTACCAATCACCCCCTGCACGCCAAAATTTCCCTAGACCTCGTCCCAATTTTGATCGTTGTCCTCCAAAGCAATACACCGTCATAGCCGAGCCCATTGACCAGCTATATGAAAAACCCAAAGCTGCTGGTATGTTACACCTATCCTTGTTACCACCCCTGAGAATCCTTCTCAGTGGGTTAACCCAAACAAATCCTGTGCATACCATTCCGGCATGAAGGGACACACCATCGAAGAATGTCGTTCCCTGAAGGACAAAATACAGGCTCTCATTGACAACAAGATTATTGTGGAAAAATACCCCACTCCAAACGTCCGCGACAATCCTCTGCCAGACCATAAGGGTAGATGTATCCATATGATTGAAATAGAAGATGATTGGGATCCCGAGGGGTCGATCGGGTTGATCGCAGAAGGCGATGACCCAAAGAAATCCGCAGTCACTCTCAAACCGATCATAGTCCAGATTCAGCCTTCTGAGGCTGCTGAGGTGAATTTATCTATACCATTTGAGTTTGAAGTAGCGCCACCGGAAAAGTCACCAGTGCCAATTGAAGTTGAGTTTGTATCTCCAACAAATACACCAGCTTCGTTCGTGGTCGCAATCTTGCCACCCCGAACACACATTCCGTTTGAAATAAAGATGGGTGCACCAATTCCGATGGCAATGTCAACCACGTCACCCTTATATTCAAACACCATTCCTTGGGACTACACAGCCGAGGCAAGAAGGAAAAGCAAGGTCAGGTCTGAGGAAGCTGTCGCAGAACAGGGTATGACGAGAACTGGTAGGGTCTACACCCCTGAGCATCTGGCTGAGTCAAGAAAGTAGGCCGCCAACCGACCTCCCTTATCGAAACAGGTCCCGATGACCTTTGGAGAAAGGTACAAGCTAACGAGTATTCAGTCATCGACTAGCTGAACAAGACACCGGCACAAATATCCATCCTCTCTCTACTGCAGAATTCCGAAACACACAGAAATGCTTTGTTGAAAGTGTTGAGTGAAGCATATGTGCCAAACAACATCACTAGTGGGGAAATGGCCAATATGGTAGGCCAGGTACTGGAGAGTCATAAAATCACTTTTCATGAGGATGAGCTACCAGCTGAAGGATTGGGGCACAACAAAGCACTGCACATCACCGTGCAGTGCGAGGATCATTTCATCACAAGAATCTTGATCGATGGAGGTTCTAGTCTTAACATCTGTCCGTTGACAACACTCAAGAAATTGGGTAAAGGGCTACATGAGATAAAGGATGGGGCGATCAATGTGAAAGCCTTCGACGGTTTTCAGAGGTCCACCATGGGGGAGATTAGTATGTGTCTACGGATGGGACCAACTTGGTTCGAAGTGGATTTCCAGGTGATAGATGTTCCGGCATCCTATAACCTGTTGTTGGGACGAACCTGGATTCATGCTGCTGGGGCCGTAGCATCAACACTACATCAGGCGGTAAAATTCGAGTGGAACCACCAAGAGCTGATTATTCATGGTGACGGTAGCAACCCCATTTATAGCCATCAAACTATTCTGGTGATTGACGGGAAAAGGAAGATAGGCAAAGGAACTTACCACCATATTGAACGGGTCAATGCTATCGACAAGGACAAATGATGGGATAACAAGATCGAGAGCATCCTGAACTGGAGAGGATATAAGCCAAGCAAAGGACTCGGTAAAAACCTCCAAGGGATCACGAAGCCCATAAAGCTCAAGGAACATGGCACTACTTTCGGTCTGGGGTATGAGTACACTTGGCAGGAAGTCAACGATTGGTCGCCACCTTGGCGCAGTCCCTATTACCCTTTGGATCAGCCGATACCTTATCTTGAGCAGACTTTCAAGCAGGCCGACATTATTTACGGATCAGATGAAGAAGAAGCACATGCAGCAATGAGGAGTTTGTTCCTAGAGAATGATGATATGGATTATTGTGTTGTCCTCGAGGGAGAGGGGGAGGAAGGCCCTTCTATACAGACCGTGATCAAGGGGGCATATCTCAAGAACTGGTCTATCAAGACAACCAAAGCCCGACGAGCCTCGGTGTAGCAAGGCTAAAACAAGCATTATTTACTGTTTATTTACTAAATGATTTCCCTTTTCCTGTATTTTTTGAATTTCTGCAATAAAGATCTTCAATGTTCAAAACAGTTATTCAATCTATCAAAGCATCTTCTAAATTTCTCTTACGAATCTGATATTTATTGCTATTGTTTTCTCCCATTACTTTATTTATACAACATTACTATTACTTGTCTTTATGAACCGATGATTGTGACATGCAATGAGGCAACGCAGCAAACAGATATTGATTCAGAAGAGGACGACATACCCGACGAGATTATCAAAGAAGTTGAGAATTTTGAGAACAGACCTAAGTCCAACCTAGATGAGACCGAAGTTATCAACCTGGAAGATTCAGAAAACGTCAAGGAGACTCGTATCAGCATTCATTTGTCACCATCAGAAAAGAAAGAATACACAGAGTTTCTAAGAGAGTATGAGGACGTATTTGCATGGTCGTATGATGACATGACTGGTCTAAGTACGTCTATTGTGGCTCACAAACTGCCAACCAATCAATGTGTCCACCAGTGAAACAAAATCTCAAAAAGTTCAAACCTGACATGAGTTTGAAAATCAAAGAAGAAGTTACCAAGCAGATCAACGCCAAGGGTAGTGGAGTACCCGACATGGTTAGCCAACATTGTACCTGTGCCAAAGAAGGACGGGAAGGTCAGAGTCTGCGTCGACTACCGGGATCTCAACCGGGCCAGTCCGAAAGATGACTTCCCCTTTCCAAATATAAACATTCTGATTGATAACTGCACCAAGCATGAATTGCAGTCCTTTGTGGATTGCTTCGCTGGTTATCACCAGATTTGGATGGATGAGGAAGATGCTGAGAAAATGGCGTTCATTACGCCGTGGGGAGTGTATTGTTACAAGATGATGCCATTAGGTCTAAAGAATGCAGGGGCCACCTACATGAGGGCCATGACTACCATATTCCATGACATGATTCACAAAGAGATCGAGGTGTACATGATGTCATTATCAAATCAAAGAAAGATGCTAATCACATGGAGAATTTGGGGAAGTTGTTCAATAGGTTGCGAAAATACAATCTGAAACTAAACCGCGCGAAGTGTGCATTCGAGGTTCCTACTGGGAAGCTGCTGGGATTTATTGTAAGCCGCCGGGGAATAGAATTGGATCCGTCCAAGGTCAAAGCCATTCAAGAGTTACCACCACCAAGGAATAAGAAAGACGTGATGAGTTTCTTGGGGAGGCTTAATTACATCAGTCGATTTATAGCACAGTCTACAGTCATCTGTGAGCCAATCTTTAAGATGTTAAAGAAGGACGCTGCGACCAAATGGACCGATGATTGTCAAAGGGCTTTCGAATGAATCAAGGAATATTTGTCAACACCACCAGTCCTAGTACCGCCCGATCCAGGCAGACCTTTTCTACTCTATCTTGTAGTATTAGATGAAGCTTTCGGCTACGTTCTGGGGCAACACGATGAAGCAGGAAGGAAGGAACAAGCTATTTATTACCTCAGTAAGAAGTTCACTCCGTATGAGGCCCGGTATTCTCTATTAGAGCATACCTGTTGTGCTTTAACTTGGGTCGCCCAAAAGCTGAGGCACTACTTCTGTGCCTACACAACATATCTCATATCAAGGATGGATCCATTAAAGTACATCTTTCAGAAGCCCATGCCCACTAGCAAGCTAGCCAAGTGGCAAATCCTATTGAGTGAATTCATCATTGTCTACATGACTCAAAAGGCAGTTAAAGGACAAGCTCTGGAAGACCATCTTGCTGAGAATCCCGTAGACGGAGGATACGAACCTCTGAAAACATATTTTCCTGATGAAGAGGTGTCATTCATAGGAGAAGATATTGCAGAGTCTTATGATGGTTGGAGGATGTTCTTTGATGGAGCAAAAAACTTCAAGGGAGTCGGTATTGGAGCAGTCCTAGTATCAGAGACCGGTCAGTATTATCCGATATTCGCCAAACTCAGGTTCCCTTGCACCAACAACATGGCCGAATATGAAGCTTGCATCTTTGGGCTCAATATGGCCATTGACATGAACGTCCAGGAGCTGTTAGTGGTTGGTGACTCAGAATTATTGGTACATCAGGTACAAGGAGAATGGGCAACAAAGAATGCCAAGATACTGCCGTATCTGCACCATGTACAAGGGTTAAGAAAGAGGTTCATAAAGATAGAGTTCCGACACGTAACCAGAATCCAGAATGAGTTCGCTGACGCATTAGCTACTTTGTCCTCAATGATCCAACATCCGGACAAGAATTTCATTGACCCTATTCCCATAAATATCCATAATCAGCCAGATTACTGTGCCCATAGCGAAGAAGAAGCAGAAGGAAATCCTTGGTTTCATGACATCGATAAATACTTTACAAAGCTTGCAAATTCCACTCAGAAACGCACACTTCAGAGATGGTCCAACAATTTCTTTCACAATGGAGGAATCCTGTATAGGAGGACTACTGATTTGGGTTTATTAAGGTGTGTTGATGCGAAGGAAGCATCAAAGTTGCTGGAAGAAATTCATGCAGGGACCTGTGGCCCACATATGAACGGTTTTGTTCTAGCTAAGAAAATACTCTGAGCTGGTTACTTTTGGATGACTATGGAAACGAACTGCATCCAGTATGTTCGGAAGTGCCACCGCTGCCAGATACATGGGGATATGATAAAAGTGCCTCCAAGTGAGCTCAATGCAACAAGCTCACCATGGTCGTTCCCTACTTGGGGTATGGACATTATTGGACCAATTGAGCCTGTCGCTTCCAATGGCCACAAGTTCATTTTGGTCGCCATTGACTACTTCACTAAATGGGTCGAAGCAGCCTCCTACAAAGCAGTTACCAAGAAAGTTGTGGCTGACTTTGTCCCCGACCGTATTGTGTGTCGGTTCGGAGTTCCAGAGTCAATCATCACCGAAAATGGTTCTAGTCTCAACAGTGGCTTGATGAAATCTATGTGTGAAACTTTCAAGATCAAACACAAGAATTCCACAGCATACGGACCTCAGATGAATGGAGCCGTAGAGGCCGCTAACAAAAACATCAAGAAGATACTAAGAAAGATGGTAGAAAGGCACAAGCAATGGCATGAAAAGTTATCATTCGCCTTATTGGGATACCACACCACTGTCCGCACATCAACATGGGCAACTCCCTATATGCTAGTTTATGGTACAGAGGCTGTTATTCCTGCCGAAGTGGAGATTCCATCTCTAAGAATTATACAGGAAGATGAGCTCAGCGATGCAGAGTGGGTAAGAAGTCGTTATGAGCAGCTAGCCCTCATAGACGGGAAGATAATGAATGCAGTATGTCATGGTCAACTATATCAGAACAGAAAGGCCAGAGCCTTCATCAAGAAAGTCAAGCTGAGACGATTCACACCAGGGCAGCTGGTGTTAAAGAAAAGCTTTACGCATCATGATGAAGCCAAGGGGAAGTTCTCTCCTAACTGGCAAGGTTCGTACATGGTTCATAGAGTGCTGATAGGAGGAGCACTTATATTCGCAGAAATGGACGGAGAAGTCTGGCCCAAGCCAATCAATTCAGATGCAGTCAAGCACTACTATGTGTGGTCTTTATGTTTCTCAATGATGTAATTTGAACTACACCTGACCTGATTCCCGTTTAAGAGGGGATACGTAGGCAGCCCTATGGGTTCGGTCACAATTCAATAAATATCTATTTTTCCCCGCAATTGGAAACTAGGGAAGAATTTTGAGGAGGACCCTCAAAATTCCGAAGCAAGCTTAACTAGTCCCGGCGCGAGCAGCAGCCAGAGGCATCCACCCAGAAAACTGGGACAGAATTTTGAGGAGGACCCTCAAAATTCCGCAGCGGAAGAGGTCGCAATGTCTCGAACAGTGTCATGTCGTCGGTTCATCTAAAACTATTTTAGATTATATATTAAACTTTTATAAAAATCATGCATATTTATTTTTTGAAACAGCTTGTTTAGCGAACGCTACCCCAACGACACAGACAGTATCATCATGATCAAGCAAGTGAGCCAAGCGGAGCTAGCAGGAATGCAAACTAACCTTCCCCTTTTACAAAACTCACAATTTTTCTTTGGATGCAGGCACAAATTGCAAAAGCCCCAAACATATTATCCTCTCAAAGGACAGACATTATTCCTCAAACTCATCGCACACGCCAACATTTGTTATCAGCACAAACGATGCTTCATTATCACAATGCACTATCGCAATTTAACACCAGCTAAGAATTTATGTTGTCCTTCCTTAAATATTGCATAAGGCTACCTTTCTACCTTCCGAGGTTAAACGCTACCTCCATCTGCATCTGCATATTTCATAAGGCTACTTTTCTGCCTTCCGAGGTTAAACGCTACCTCCATCTGCATACGTATATTGCATAAGGCTACCTTTCTGCCTTCCGAGACTAAACGTTGTCTCCATCTGCATCCACATATTGCATAAGGCTACCTTTCTGCCTTCCGAGACTAAACGCTGTCTCCATCTGCATCTGCATCCGCATATTGCATAAGGCTACCTTTCTGCCTTCCGAGACTAAACGCTACCTCCATCTGCATTTGCATATTGCATAAGCTACCTTTCTGCCTTCCGAGACTAAACGTTGTCTCCATCTGCATCCGCACATTGCATAAGGCTACCTTTCTGCCTTCCGAGGTTAAACGCTACCTCCATCTGCATCCGCATATTGCATAAGGCTACCTTTCTGCCTTCCGAGGTTAAACGCTACCTCCCATTTACTTTTCAAAAGCAACCCATGTCTCTATCATTCGCTTCCTTTCGGGCTAAGCTCTGCCCTTTTTAATTCACAAGACTAAGCTCTGTCTTGTCAGCATCATGCTATTGCATCTTCATGGGCTGAAATATCGCCAACCTATCCAAATGCGTCATTGTTCGGAGGCACCATCTTCATAGCCCGAGAACACCATGTCATGGCCTGAGGATCTCTTTTATCATTTTGCATATCATTATCCAAAGGCGTCATTGTTCGGAGGCACCATCTTCATGGTGAACATCATTTCATAGTCCGCGAATCCCGCATCAAGCGATTCATGGCCCAGGACATCATGGTTTAAGAACGTCATCCTCAACCGTCCAAAGACAGCATTCATCGTCCAACGAGAATTTTCATCATGTTTAAATTACGCACAATATACGCGTGTATTGCTTATTTGCAGGTAATCCGGCAAGCAACAACCATCCAGGCGGAAGCGGTTCTGCTCCAGGTCTCCTAATCATCCCGTAAGCCGGTTGCTCATCTAACCCTGTACTTGGCATCCGTTCTTGTAAAACTTCATCGGTATACTTCACCGATGACCCCGGAACTACATATGGCCTGGCTCCTGGAAGGCCAAGGATAAGTAGGCAGCTCAGGAACCAGGGTGCGGCCTGAACCTTTCAAGCTATTTCCACTCGGTCAAAATTGGCCTCATATCTTTACCCGACAACTCTTCCATCCTTCCCGGGTAAAGAAGGGCAGCTGTTGATACCCAATTTTTTCTCAAATTATTTTAAAATTTGTATATATACCTTCAAAACCGCTTTTTATAATAACTGGTATTTTTTCGAGATTTTTCATATTATTATTAAATCATTTTCCAATTTATTCAGTATTTTTTATATATTCAACAATTATTCATAAATTGTATTATAAAGAATTTCAAAATATTTCCCAGTCAGTATATCATTTTTAATCCTATTAGGATTTAATTATTTCACAAATTAGCTAATTTGACATTATTTGACCATAATTACAATAACTTTGCAACTATGGCCTAATTGTACATTTTATACCATTTAAATCAATAATTATTTTATTTTATATTTTTTATACTCATTAATTACCTTAATTTCATTTATCTAGCATCAATTTCATTTTATATGATTACTAGCTATTTTTATTTAATTATTTATCTATTTTTAATGGGTGTTTAACAATTAGCCACATATATTAAATTCTAGCCTAATCCTAACCCAACCCATCAGATTTTAACAACCCAATTCCATACCCAGCCCAAATCAATTCCATACCCGGCCCAACCCCGGATCTATCTGAGTCGTTGATCAAATTAGATCAATGGCCCAGATCCCACCTACCATAATTAAACCTAGACCTACCCCTCGACCCCTAATTTTCCAATCTCTCATTCTCTCTCTATCTCTCTCTGGTTCTCTCTAGTTCTCTCTAGAACATTCCCTTATATCTCCACCTCCGATGGAGTTTGTTCGTCTTCTCCGGCTAGTTCCCTCGCCAGAAACTGTGATCTTTCACTGTCTCCTGGTTATTGCTTCACCCTACACCGGTCTAATGGCACCCTAAGGCCCTCAGGCGAGCTTGGAGTGGTTCAGCTCCTACCTATGGTCCTTCATGCCATCTTCCGGCCTCCTCCGGCCATCTGAGTAAGAGCCATGACTTTTCCGGCTAATGCTAGCTACATCTTTAAGGTTTTTCTTGTTTTTTTTACTCTCTGAAACCCTACCCCTAGTATTTTCAAGATTCCTTTAGATTTGTCTTAGATCTGTGTATATCATGAAGCATTTTACATTTTTCTTCAAAAAAACTTCCTATTCTCTTAGATCTACACTAGATCCGGGTTTATTACGAGTATTATTACATTTTTCTTAAAGATTTTCCATTTTTGAACAAGTTTTTCACTTAGGGTTTCTGAGACCTTTTCTTCAGACGATTTCTTGAAGTTTAAGTGATGTTTCTCATATGCTTGCACGTTTATCACTTTTAATCATGATTTATTTAGTTTTAACACTGTGTTGAGCATGTCTTTTCTTTTGATTTGTATGTATGTCTGTTTCCCATGAGCAACCCTGTTTCTTTGTGATCGTTGCTTCATTATGCTATTGGGTCTTTGATTTTGCTGTTTCTTGTGTGTTCACCCTGCTTGAATCACTACTGTCTTGAATCCCTGAATGATTATGAGTATTACTGTACTAATTTTTCATGCGATATCCTCTGCTGATTCTGCATATCTCCTTATATACATGAGGCTATCCCTTAATTAGCACAAATTTTGAATCCCTGATTTCTTATGAGATGTTCTTATTTCCAACTTTGTTTTCTTACCTTGTTACATAATTGATTAACTGTTAATTGATTGCTATTTCCTTAAGTGATATTTACTGAACCTAGCCTCAATTGTATGTTTGAATTAAGGGTGAAACTGTTTCCTTACATGTTACAAGCATAAGAACTTTCCCTAATTATTATTTTTACCTACTAGCCGTTTGAGTTTAACCCCTTCAATTAAGGGATTCCTAATTTCCTATTACACTTACATTGTTCTTATATTCCTCTAAGTTATATATGGTTCTTTCCTTATCTAATATGACCGTGTGAATTACTCCCTTGATTATAGTGATACTTGTGTTAATTGGGTACTGTTTGATATTCAGTCCCACAATCACTGGTTAATTCTGGTTCTTTCCTTATGTTTCATCAAGTTTTCAAAACTATACATACTTTATTCATACACACACAGAGACACGAACGAATCTGTTCAAAAAAATCTCTCTCTCACAATTTAAATGACTTTTTGCTCTCTCTTCTGTGCTAATTACTACTACTCTGGGTTAGCCGGCTGCAAGCCAAGGCTAGCTATTATGCTTTCTCCTACTTTCCTGTTTGTGTTATTTCTTTCTTCACTTCATTGGTATGTTCTAATTTATATTTCTGTCTTCAAACCAACATGTTTCCTTTACTGCTGTGATTCAGCATGCTTCTAACTTGCTTACTTATTCTTCAGCAGATATCTAGGATCCTGAACTCCCCTCTGCATGTTTAAATTAGGCTTTATTTGCTTATGACCAACATGTTTCTGTACACTTAGCACCTACTTCTTACATGGTTATGACTGGCACATTAGTTTAACCATGGCCTTAGGTGTTAATCTAACCTAGCACTGTACCCCCCTGATCCTCTAGACCCTTAGAAGTTTCCTGATTGCATGTTTGTGTGATTCTCTACCTGCTGTATGTATGCCCCTTACATGCTTTGTATTTGTCCCTAATCCCATTACGCCTGTTTGTGATTGTTGGACTATCCTTGGTCCTTGTGTGATTTTAAGCTCCCATTTCCTTCTTCAAAACTATTTTCTTGCTCACTCTTTCTCAAAATTGTTCCTTACTTAAATCCTTTTAAATAAAAGCACTCGCACACTCACTTTTTAGAAGTTTAAGTTCATCCCCCTTCGTGTGAGCACTGCTTTGGGAACCCTTTGAGTACCCTCTGAACCCTGACACACAAGGCTGGCACTTCCACACTGCACATGTCTAATTCTTTTGGCTTTGTCTGGGTGTGAGCACTGCTCGGGAGCCCTTGAGGTCCTTAGGGAACTCTGACACATACGGATTATGAAAAGGCTATGCAATACCATAAGGCAGTGAGGTTTGGAAGATCTGGGCCTATTGAAGGCTCCCTATAGAAGTAACTTCTTATTTTCCTTTGGTTGTGTAATTCATAAATCCCTGGCCTGTAATAATTTGTGAACAACTCAGGGGATGGATAGTGAAAAGGGAGGGGTAGCTACGCATGCATTAGCTATTAAAGGGATAGAAATCATACTATTAGACTTTATTTCGTATCTGTGCAATAGAGATCATGTTTAGGCCCATATGTTCATATTCACGCATTAGAAATCATGTTTATTAGGTCTCATGCCCACTGTTTCAGCATGTTCATTTTTTCTTAGAAAAAACCTGCTAATAAATGGTATTTTCTACTATCATGTTCCACACTGCCATGTATGTTTAGAAATCTTGTCCTTGGCTAAACAACATTAAAATAAATTATCACTCTAGCATCTTCTGAAACCATGATTAGTATTGTAATTACTGAGCATTTAGAAATCATGCTTAGGAATTCTGCATACGCATCATTCTGCATCTCTATCTGTGCATTAGATATCATGTTGTAGGGCCTTAATCGCTCAACTACATTTACTCTAATTACTAAGGTATAAAAAGTATAACCACCCACTCAGTTTTTCTCTAAAGAATAACTGGCAATGCTTCTGTGTTCTGAACAACCTGAACAACATGTTTAGGTAATAACTTGCAACAGTTCCTTTAATAATTTTGTTAATATACACTGTCCCCGCCTAGGCAAGCCTTAGGTGACTAATTTTTTTAAAAATTAGAAATTTGTCTCTCTTGTGTGTGCTGCTTAACACTAATAGGTATTTCTTTTAAATCAGTAGGCAAATTGATTAAGAGCATGTTTTCCTTGAGTTATAAAACAAGTCTTCCTATCTTTTTATCCTCTGAATTCACCTAGATACCATGTCTTAGGATCTTAATTAAAAATATTGACTTTATATGTGTTTGAGTCGTGCTAATTATATGCATTATCTGCGGAGGAAAAATATGAGCCTCCTATATGCTCCTATGTGTTTCTCACTGACTGCAGTCCTATATGTTCCTTGTTTGTCGCCTTAGAATCTTACCCCTTTAAATCTGAGGGTCTACCTAGTACCTACCTTTTAGGATAGTAGTCCTAACCTTCTCCAGGACTGATTGGATGGGACGGGTAATAGCACGCAATAGAATCTGTGACCAACACGCGCTTTAATCACCTTTACGGGGTGGGAAGGGTAGAATATGGATATGATTACCGGTGCGCTAATACCACGTGTAGCCCCTCTTCGTGGAGTGATTACCGGGTATTGCATTGATGTGATCCATATTATTATAAACCTAGGACACTTTTATACGATAGTTCGTAATTACCCCTACTGTTTTTCTAAACACCTGTATGTTTAAGACTTAAATCCTCTCTTATTTGAGCCTTTACTGGTTATTTGCTATTTGTACAAATTCACGAAACCATTTGGCTGGGAACCACACTTGTGGATCCTGAGGGGTTCCTAACACCTTCCTCTTAGGATAATTTCAAGCCCTTACCCAAATCTCTGATTAGCTACGTAGTTGTAATTGAACCCCTTAGGTGCCCTAACGCACCGTTAAAATCATTAGGTGGCGACTCTCCAAAATATGCAAATCCCCTTTCCCGAAAGGAAAGAGTTGTCCCAACCAATGTCATGAACCCGGTCCTCCGCTGAGGAGGAGGAATAAAAGGGTGCGCGACATGATGTAAGTGCTGGTAGGTCAAAAATTTCTTGGGAAGGTCTGAAGAAAGAGTTGAAGGATTAATTCTTTCCTAGAAATGTGGGCTGGATTGTTAGAGATCGTTTGAAAAAGTTGAAACAAACTGGAAGAGTCAGGGAATATGTCAAAGATTTTAGTTCTTTGATGCTGGATATAAGAAACATGTCTGAGGAAGACAAGCTGCATAATTTCCTTTATGGGTTGCAGACGTGGGCGCAAATGGAACTCCGAAGGCAGAATGTGAAAGACCTTCCTAGTGCCATCGCTGCTGTGGATGCATTGGGAATTGGGTGATCTCCGGTTGGGGAAAGATGGTTCTGAGTTCTCTACTACTTCAAAGTCCAAAAACGGGAACAAGGACAAGGCAAAAGAGTGGAGGAAAAACGGAAATGACAAGGGTAATGCTGTTGATGTAAGGCTGGCAGGTGGGCCGGGCCTGACCCGTGACCAGACTGGCCCGCGGCCCATATGGGATTGTGGGCTAAACGGGCTAGTCGTGGCGGGTCCGGTCATGGCGGGCCTGTGAGCTTATATGGGGTGGGCCTTAGGGTAGGAACCGTGAGCCCGAGCCCGTTTAGGCCGGGACCGGCAGGCGGGCCTAGGCCGGTTCAACCGGGCCAAACGGGCCCAACAGCTATTTTTTAAAAAAAAAAAATTATTGAAAAATAGGCCAACAGTCAGAATTTTAAAATCTAGCCGTTGGCCCTTTACTTTAGCCATTTGGCATTTTTAAAAATAGCCATTTGGCCCCCAAACTTTTTATAATTATACTTTTCCCTATTCTCAACTATAAATACCCCCTCATTCTTTCATTTTTACTCATAAAATCATCAATCTCTCTCTAATTTTCTTTTATAAGTGCTTACTTTATTATTGCAATTTGTGAAAAATTGTGAAGTTGGTGAATTGAAGTATTCAAGTCTTCAACATTATACAATTTTTAAGAAGTTGTTCGTCAATTCGGTAAATTCGTTCCAACTTTAAGTTTTAATATGATAGTTTTGTTTGTTTAATTTGTTTCCTTATAATTAATATGGACTTTTCTTTGAAAAAAATATTTGGTGGTAAGGAAAAATCTAAAATTGGTGAATCTAGTAGGCAAGCTACTACTACTCCCCCGACCCCGGCTCCCCGACCTAGACCTGTTACCTGTCCTCCTCCACCTGTTATTCTTGATAGTGATAACCCTTGTTTTCAATTTACCGATAGTCAATTTATACATGATCTTACACCAGGTTCACAATTAAATGATGAATATATGTATGCTCTTTATGGTATTCCAGAGGAAAATGTTGATTTAGATGAAACGAAACCGGATTTAGATGATACACCTACTAGTCCTGTTGCTAACCAAACTGATAATAATCCAAATGATTCCCCGGCTGACCCTCATGTAGTAACCCCTACTTTTAATAGACAACCTTCTAAATGGTCCGAAACATCTCTTGTTTTGGCACTTTTTTACTCAACCAAGAGATCAAAATAAGGCTAAGTGTAAAACTTGTGGGATCTTGATGTCTCATAAATTTATTGGAGACCGTGGCGGTACGGGTAGTTTGACCAGACACATAATGAAACACCCTAATGATAAAGATAGATTACTTCAAATGAAAGCTAAGCAAGAGGGGACAAGTGTAGGTACTCAGGGAATTAACCCTAGTGCCAGTTCAAATCTAGTTCAACGGGAATTAACACTGTTACCGGTGGAATTTTGTATTACGATCCAAATAAAGATCGTGAAGAATTGGAAAAAATGGTTACTGTTATATGCNACATGAATATGAACAATATTTGCGTTATTTATTTACTCATATTAGTAATCGTGTTTCTATTACTACTGATATTGGTAGGAGTGGTAATGACTGTGATTATCTTACTGTTACCACTCATTGGATTGATGAGGACTGGATAATGCAAAAACGCATTATTGCTTATAGAATAATTACTTCAGTCACACAGGTAAGTTTATTGCTAAGACAGTTGTAGATATTTGTAGGTATTTTTGCATTAGAGATAAAATAATGTCAGTTTCAATGGATAATGCTTCTAGTAACACTAATGCTATAGGCTTTCTTACAACTACACTAAGTCCTGCATTTAGTAATATTTTTCATGTTAGATGTATTTGTCATATTTACCATTTAATCGTCGGTGATGGTCTGAAAACTTTAAATGCTGAAATTTTAAAGGTTAAATTCGCTCTTCATTGGCTTTTTTATTCAAACCGTAGAAGTAGAGTTAGAGAATATTATAAAAATGTGATGAATTTGGCCTTAGAGAAAGAAAAGTTCCTAAACCTTGTCCGACTAGATTGAATTACTTGTATGAAAGTTTAGTTGTTGTATATGAACATAGAAACCCAATAAGTGCAACNATTTTCATGTTGCTACAAATGAATTATCTGGGCAATATTATGCTACTATTTCTAACTGTTTAGTTTATATTTCATCACTTGCAGAATTATTTACTCAATTTTCAGAGGGTGGGATAGTTTACCAATGTGCTATTGATGATATGAAAGATAAGTTTAAAAAATATTTTTTCCCTATCCCCCCTCTTTATGGTGTTGCAGCCATGTTAAATCCTACCATGAAATTAGGAGGTCCTCACTATTGGTATACTCAAATTTATAATGCTTTACCACTTTCAACTGAGGAATATGCTACACTTATAAATGAAAAAGCCTCAATTAAAATAAATTCTTCATCTATTTATAATGCTTATCAAGTTGTATTAGATCATGCTAGACCAAATGTTCCAACTCCTACCTCGTCTAGCTCGCAATCATCTAAAAGATCCGCGGGACTAAAATCACTTAGTTCTTGGACAGGGTTCAGGGGTTCTCAAGGTGATAATATTGGTAATAGTTCACAACTAAATGATCTTCAAGTTTATTTGTCGCAGGGACTTGAAACATAGAATCCCGACGGCACCTTCAATGTTTTGGAATGGTGGAAGGACAAAGATAAACACTATCTGGTTCTTTCAAGGATGACTCGAGATATTTTAAGTATTCAAGCTTCAACAGTGGCATCGGAGAGCGCTTTCAGTCAAGCGAGACTTCAAATCGGTGATCATAGAGCGTCTATGAGGGAGAGCTTGGAAAAATCAGTACTCTTCAGAGATTGGATCCGTTCGGAAAGAAGAAATTTTGGACTACTTGAATCACAATCAGAGATAGACGAAGCTTATGAAGAAATGCTAGCGGAACTTGCGGAGGATGTTGCTACGCCCGGAAGCGGTGATGAACAAGCTTCTTTTCCTCCACCACCAACGGAAATTCCTCTGAACCTTGAAGGATTAATGAAATTTGTTAGAGATAATATGTAGATTAATATGTAACTTGAATTTTGGCACATCTTGATTAGTTTTTTTTCCTTTTAATGGTGGTATTAGTACCTTGTTGTGCTCATTCCATTGGGGGGAGAAAGACTAAGAAAGATATTGTCATTTTTTTAAATGTCGTATTAATAAAAATTATAAGACATTTCCTTGAATGTTTGTTTATATTCTTTTGTGTTTAAACTTGAATTACAAGACATAAGTCATAATTATATAATATAATTTACAATAAATTGCCTTAGATAATATAATATAATTACATAATTTTTTTTAAGAAAAATAGCCAACGGCTATAATTTCAAAACTAGTCGTTTGGATTTTTTAGTGCAAATTTGAATATCTCTTTTTTTTTTTTGTGTTTAAACTTGAATTACAAGACATAAGTCATAATTATATAATATAATTTACAATAAATTGCCTTAGATAATATAATATAATTACATTAAAAAAAATTATTTTAAAAAAAATAGCCAACGGCTATAATTTCAAAAACTAGCCGTTTGGATTTTTTAGTGCAAGTTTGAATATCTCTTTACTATTTTTGTATTTTAAATTTGAATTACAAGATTTACAAGAAATTGCCTTAGATAAAAAAAATAAAAAAAAAATAGCCCGGATCATTTAGGCCTGTTTAGGCCCATTTGGGCCCGTGGGCCCGGCCCACTTAGCCCCCGTCCATGTGGGATTAGGCCCACAGTGGGCCGGTTCCACCCATTAGGACCGTTTGGCCGCGCCCGCCTGACCCAATCCCGTTTAGCCCAGGCCCGTCCCAGATTACAGCACTATGTTGAGGGCAATGGCAATGGAAAGGAAAAGCAATGTGCTGGGCCTTCGACAAACAAGGGACAAAACAACAATTATGATGGCTGTTTTATTTGCAGGCCACACATGGCGAGGGATTGTCCAAAACTCAAACGGCTTTCGACTTTGTTTGCTGAAGAAAAATGTGAAGATGATCCGAGCGGGGAAGAACATGAGTAGGAAGCAGCATATCTAGGACCTATGGTGGTGCTAAAAAATGCGAAAACTGCTTCGTCGAGGACGACTAATTCTTCGGGTGGGGGTGGTTTGTTAGCCCCTTGACAAAGGTCCTCGGCAGGTGTGGGTTCTGACAAGGATTTTTCATGATGGCCTTGGCACACAACCTGAAAAATGGGGCAGCATCATGACGGGCAGCTCGGCATGACGGACTATGCGGGGTTGATAAATGCACCTTGAGCGGAGGCAAGGCGCATGGCACATAGACGTGCGATTTGGCATGACAATGACAAGGAAAAGCCAAGTCAAAGCGGGGTAAATACATGGAAAGTCAAGGCAAGACAAGCAATGACAAAATGTGGGCAGATTTCATCAAGTCGAGGCGACTTGGCATAGGCGGGCATCTTGGCTATGGGCGTGGGCGGCTAAGTCAATATGCAGCAAACTATGATCATGGAATTGGGGCGGAGCAGTGTCAAAGGGCAAGGTTGGGCACAATGCCAGCCTTGGGCGTGCAGAAATTGGCCAAAGTAAACACATGCAGTGCACATGACAGGGTGGTTGAGCGGTTACAACTGCCCCATTTCAAGCATGGCTGATCATGGGCACGTTTTTAGATCATGGTTGACTTTGTGACTTAGTGCCACACGTTTTTAGTATGTTTCCTATGTTTTCTCATCAGTTGGGGCTTGTCAACTGTTTGCCTAAAATGCTGCCAAGTGTAATTGGGCAACCTGCACTATAAATATGTGCATATGGCTGTCCAAAAGGGGCAGAAACTTAGTCTTGAGGCAATTCTTAGCCAAATTTCGTCTAAGTGCATTCCTAAGGGTAGGAAATCATTTTCGGGGCAGGGAACTAGGGTATTGTTCTTGGCCATAGGGTTGGCTTATTGTGTTTCTGTATTCACAAATTAATACGAGTTGAGAAGAAATTCCTGTAAATTGTGTGTGCCTTTACTTACTTTACTTGTTGCCTAAATCATTCTAAGTCCAAAACGTTCCTAAAATTATTCTAAGTGTTGGAAGGCTGAAGTCAAAACTGGGCTTGACTGCCGCACAAGGGTGAACCTCGGGCAGAATTCGAGTGACACTAAACACCCTTTTGACAACTGGTATCAGAGCCAGGCTTGAGCGGGGCGAAGACACGATCCTTCCAATATTCAAGTAGTTCTTGGATCAAGTAGAAAAGTCATATAAGAATCTTAGTGAAAATGTATTTCTCGCGTGTTTGCAATAAAACCAGATTCTCTTTATAAAGTCAATGAGTTTTATTACAAGTGAATATTTTATGTTCTTTATCCTTGTATATCTTTCTATTTATAGGTAACATGGACCTAGAATACGCTAATAGTAACTAATAGTACTAATAGAGAATATCCACTAGAATATTCTCCTTTGATGTCTTATCCTTAAACTAGTCGTTATTTACTCTATTTACGGTGAGTGCTCGACCTTGACCCCGATCTTCGCTGACTCTTTAATCTCGATATTTGTTGACTCTTCGACCTTGGTCTTCAATAGCTATATCATCCCTTCACTTCTTAAGAGATCACTTCGACGCCGGGCATGCCTTTATCAAGGTAATACTAGCGACACATGACATTCTGCGAGTGCCTCTTTAATGTTAACATAACTTGATTATGTCAAAGGTAATTTTTAACCCCTACACTATCCCTTTTATTATTCGAGCGAAGAACCTGCCTTCTAGCACCTTTAGTGGTTTTTGCACCCACTCTTTGTTTAGGGCATCTCCAACCCTTGCATCATTTTTTTACACCAAAATGGTACAAAGTAACTCCAATCCATTACATTATTTTTTACACCAAAAAAGAATATTCCCTTTATACTCTTCTTTCTCTTTTATATTATATTATTTTCTTATAAAATAAATCCATTCTTTTTTCTTTCATATTTATTCCATATAATTCATATTTCTTTCTTATATAATCAGTTAATATAAATTATTTTATACCTTTAATTTTTAAATAAATATAAATTATAAGCAAATATTATACATTATACATATTAATGTATAATTCAAATAAAAGTGAAATTATTGGTAAAATATAATTAAATAAATATTACATTATGGTATTGGTGGATCTGGAAGCAGCCTTCTAGAGTACTAAATTATTGTTGTAATTTTCTCATCCCATTATGTTATTTAATGTATTTTCAATTTAATCTATGTCAGTCGCTATTGTATTAAATATATTTTTTATGATTATCAATGAACATTGTGTTATTTATTAACAACATATTATATTTTATAAAAATTATACACCCAAATTAAAATATAAAATTAATAGTATAAAGATATTACATAAAAACTATAGTTAATAATAAAATTATAATATGTTAAATTAAAAGTGGTATATGATAAAAGATAAAAGATAAAAGAATAATGGTGAATAGTAATGGTATTGATGAATAGTGTTACACCAAATTTGGTATACCACTATTCACACACCAAAATGGTGTAAGAAATGGTGTTGGGTTGGAGCAAAAAAATAGCAAATCTTACACAAATGGTGCTTGGTGTCAAAAATGATGTTCGGTTGGAGACGGTCTTAGCCTATTCAAAAAAGTTGTGTATGATCTGAAAAGAAATACTTGCGTTTGGAAACATTTATGAGTGCCTCACTTTTCCTTTTCAATCTGAATAGGAACTTTTGATATAGGACCAACGATATGCAAAGGAAAATTAAACATAAGGTCTCTACATATATATATGAGCATGTAGCATACTGCAAAACAGATAAATTTAAGTTGCGTAAGTTAAGAAGTTCCTTTCATAATTCGTTTTCGTTATGTATCATGTTCGAGTTAAGGCCTATTGGCGCGTTGTGGTATCATGTGAGACGGTTGGTCATGTTTGGGGTGATTTGTTGTCTGAGCAGCTCATACAGGGTGAGACGAGATTATTGGACCAGGGATTAGTGCGATAAGATGTTATGAAGTAAATTAAAGGACAAATACCATTATTTGGTTCATAATGAGGTGATGATTCTAGTCAAGAGGAGATATTCGATGATTTGTTAACTCTACAGCTGGTTGTGAATTTCTATACATCTCCTCTATTGTGGTGGTATCGTAAGCGTTATAGGAGGACCTATATGTATGTCATGAGGTGCATCGGGAGCATCGGGTTCGTGAAATTTTGGCTATTAAGGTTGAGGGAATGTCATTGTTGTTAGATGATGAATTATGCGGTGCATGGTGCTAATTCAGCAAATATGTGTAGTCATGTTCTGGTACATCGGGTGGTAGTTAATACGGTGTTCATATATTGGAAACAGGCCGGGTGGTAGTTAATGCGGTGTTCATATATTGGAAACAGGCCTGGCAGAGGAATTCGGACGTTGCGGACCTGGTTTTAAGGCCCATTTGCCTAAATAGAAGAGAATATCTTCAAGATTGTTCGATTAAGTGTACTCAACTGGGTTGTGGTAGCACGGGCAGGTGCACGAGGTATTAAACAATGATTTTAGATAACTCTAGAACAGTTCTTAGCACGTTCGAGGACGAACGCATATTTAAGTGGGAGAGAATGTAACCTAGAGCATCATTTAGCGGTTTGAGGCCATGAGCAACTTCATTTCAAGTGTTATGACTTGTAGGTGTGGTCGGAATTAAATTTCGGGAAGTTTAGAGACAATTTGGAAAGACAATTCTCATTTCAGAAGCCTTAAGTTGGAAGAATCAACTAACATAGAATTTTTGAGTAAACGACCTCATAATCAGGATTTGATGGTTCCAGCAGGTTTGTATGATGATTTCGGACTTGGGCGTACGTTCAGATCGGGTTTTGGATGACCCGGGAGCGTTTCGGCGCATATTGTAGAAGTCAACATTTTAGAAGGAATTTCATAAGTCTGGGTTGAAGTGAATTTCAATGATATTGATGTCCGTTTGAGATTCAGAGTCTGGGAATAGCTCCGTATGGTGATTCTGGAGTTGGGAGCGCGATCGGAAGTGAATTCGGAGGTCCGTATGCTATTTTGAAGACATTTGGCTAAAGATAGAAATTTGAAGGTTTTTTGAGAATCCGAACGGACGTGGAAATTATGATATCGGGGTCGGAATGCAATTTCGAAAGTTGGAGCATGTCCTTAATTTTGAATGTGACTTGTGTGCAAAATTTGGGGACAATCGGACGTGATTTGATAGGTTTCGGCATCGGATGTAGAATTTTGAAATTTCAAAGTTCATAAAGCTTGAATTGGAGAGCGATTCGTGGTTTCGGAGTTGTTTGATGTGGTTTGAGGCCTTGAGTAGGTTTGTGGGATGTTATGGGACTGAGTCGTGTGATTGGACGGGGTCCTAGGGGCCTCGGGTGTGTTTCGGGTCAATTTTGGGTGATTTGCTGTTGCCGGTCTGATGGTGTCGAGGTTGTTCTTCGCGAACGCGGAGAGCCTCATGCGTTCGCGAAGAAGGAAAATTCGAGGCTGCTGGATTTGGCCTTCGTGAACACGTGGTGGTGGACGCGAACGCACAGAAGGAAATGGGATTTGGGGGCCTAGGGTCATTGGCTTATGCGAACGCGGAATGGAGCATGCGGACGCGGAGTTATAGGGAAGCTGGCCATCGCGAACATGTTCGTTGGGGTGCGAACGCGTAGAGTAAAATTTTGGGCCTGGATTTCTGGGCTTCGCGAACGCGGTGGAGCAGATGCGTTCGCGAAGAAGGATGGGCAGCACCTGGGCAAATTGTTTTAAATCGGGTGCTGAGTTCATTTCACCCACTTTTCACATGGCTAGGGCGATTTTGGAAGGTTTCAAAGGGGGATTTTCATCAAGAAACTTTAGGTAAGTTGTTTCTACTCATTTCAAGTTAAATACATGAATTAGATATGGATTAAAGCATGAAATTGGTGGGATATTGGGATTTTTGAACAAAGACCTAGAATGTGTATTTTTGAATTTTGACCACGAATTTGAGCATGAAATTAAGAATAAATTATATATTGGAGGTAGTAAAGTCATGTGTAATATTTATCTTCGAAAATTTAGCAATCCGGGCACGTGGGCCCGAGGCCAATATTGTCAACTTTTCTAGCGGAATTGGGAATTCATATAAATTGAATTGTTATAAGTATTAGGGTATATTTTCATTGGTTTGCCCCTTATTTGGATAGTTTTGGGGAGTTGTGCATCAATTTGAGTCGTCGGAAGGGCTTGGAGGTCGGATATGAATCTTCGGAGCGAAGTAAGTCTCCTTTCTAACCTTGTGAGGGGGAATTGTCCCCATAGGTGAACTAATTAAATATGTTCTACTATCCGTGGGGGCTATGTACACACGAAGTGACGAGAGTCCGTGCGTAGCTACTATTATGTTTACATCCGGGTAGTTTAGGACCCGAAAGCATGTTTTATTTGCCGTACTTGTAACATTTTTGATGAAAATAAAGTGTTTAAACCTTACCGAGCTTGGGAAAAATGGATTTTTGGAAAAATATTTAAATACTATTTTTGAGACCTTTAAAACAGAAATTTGTCATTTACTTGAGTATTTCTTTTCCCGAGCGGGATGATTTCTTCCACTACTCTCATGGGAGCAGGCCGTACGCCACGGCGGGTTAATAGATGCATCTATGGTTCGAGCCGTTCGACCCTTTGGCAGTGCACAATTTACATTTATGTTGGTTCGGGCCGTTCGACCCTCGGCATTGCTTGTGCATGATATTACTGCGTACTTGCTGTGATTTTTACTTGATTACTGGCCTGGAGATTTTAAATTGTCAACTGAAATGACGAGGATTTAAGAATATTAAATGTGAAATAAGTTTCTATTTCCTATTGCTACTTGTTAAGTTGCCTTCGATACCCATGCTTAGTGTCGCCCTTGATTATATTAATTTGACCTCTAGAAATGTCAAAGTCGACCCCTCGTCACTACCTCTTCGAGGTTAGGCAGGATACTTACTGAGTACACGTTGTTTTCATACTCATGTTACACCTGTTGTGTATTTTTATTGCACAGGTGCATTCATCGCTAGTGGCCCTGCTTGACGTAGTGATAAGGCTGACTTGGAGACTTAGACGAGCTGCACCATCCGGAGACGACCGCAGCTGGAAGAGTCTTCCTCAGATGTATTGTATTTATTTTAAGTTCCTTGTCCAGTTTGTATTCCGGACAAGTATTGTAGTACATGTAAAATTCCTAGAAAATTTGCTCATGCACTTGTGACACCGAGTTCTGGGATAATTATGGGATTTATTCACTATTTAAATTGCTAAAGATTTTATTTTTTACTCAGTGGGAGTTCGCTAATTATTATTATTTAATAAAATGAAAAAGGAATGACTTTAAGAATTTTAAAAATAAAGATTTTATTAACTATTTAAATGATTGGCTTGCCCGACAGTGGTGTCCGGCGCCATCACGACCTTAGTGGATTTTGGGTCGTGACAACGAGGTATCAGAGCACTAGGTTCCCTTAGATCTCACGAGTCATGAGCAAGTCTAGTAGAGTCTTGCGGATCGGTACGGAGACGTCTGTACTTATCTTCGAGAGGCTACAGGGCTGTTAGGAGTACTTCACTTCTTGATTCCTTCTCGTGCGGTTTGATTCCTTTGAGGCTTATGCCTACATTTCTTCCTACTCAATTTTACACGTCGCGAAGCGCTTTCTATAAATCAAGAATTCAAGGAATTGTAATGGTGCTACATATATGGTGCGCGAGGTTTTTCCATGCAGAGTTGGATGGGGCTATTGCCGTTGCTCTAAGGAGGGATAATATGTTGTTTCAGCTCAGTAGCTGCGTTTCTGAGGGATTTGAGGCTATGCTTAGGTTGTTATGGTGCTCATGATTGGTCACCGCACGATATTGACATGGTGATAGGAGGTTTACCCATGTGTTGGGACAATGAATGACTTGGGAGGAGGTCTTCTCGGAGCGTGATTTCGAGATTTTAGTATTTTAGTTCCGGCGAAGGGAAGGCAATTGAACTATGAATGCTCAATTTGGGTTGAAAGAATAATGAGACTTGGTGTTTTCAAGCGAGGTGGAATATTCATCTGTGATGTGGTATCGCTTTTTTTGATCGAAAAAAAGGTGTTAAGTTCGTCGGTGCTATGGTTTCCTCGGTGGCATTGGGTCAGAGTGTTGTGAAGTAATATTGAAGAAGCGGTTGTCAGAGGTTGTGGTACGGTGGTTCAGTATTGAATAAGTATTTCTAATAAAGGCGGTTCAAGAGAGATGATCTTCGAAAAGGTTTGAAGTTGTGGTGATCTGCTGGTTTAAGTGCTACAAAGATAGTTATTTGCCTAAGGCAACGACTGGGCAGCAAGGGATGAGGAAGGACACGTGGGAAGTGTCAGTGATGGTTAAATTTATAAAAGGCCAGGTGTAAGAAAAGGAAGTCAGGTAGTTGCTTGCAGGAGTGAGTTTAACCAAAGTGGGAGAGTGGCGGCGTAGCATATGAGTTCTGCGGTAAGATAGCTGCGCATCTTGAGGAGAATTTTGGTGAGATTTGAGAATTTTAGTGGACGGTGATTGGGTCCACGGTCTTAAATTGAAATATTGGCTATTGTGACGGGAGATGGAATGCAACAGAGAGGAGTTGTTCGGGATGAATAACGGTGCAATATAACGGTGAGTTGAGGATGTTGTCGCAATTTTAGTGGATGTCCATGAGGAGCGGACGGACAGGTAAGTTGGTAAATGAGGACAGGCATAGGATGGGGTATTGATGTCGTAGAGATTGTACAGTACAACGTCGTTGGAAGGTGTCAATTGGTAATTTCCGCAGGAGGGTTATCTCCTGTGAGCAGGTTAGCTGTCATGTGGTTGGCAAGTTTTTGCGAGGAATTCTAGTGGCTATTCGATAGGAGGCCGAATATGTGAATGATGCGAGGGAATTTGAGTATTCATGGAATGCTAATAGGAGAATTTAGAAGAATTTGACGGGTTGGTTGAGCAAGAGCATGTCAGCAATGAAGAAAGAATTTTGGTGGGGTCTAGAGTGGTGCAAGGAGCAGCTTCGGGCTAAGTGGGATAGTCCCACCACCTGCGATTAGGTTGTAGGATTATTTTCTCATGGGGTTGCGGATTGTCGGCGTATTGGCAAGTTATTGCAGCTAAGGGGAAGGGAGTAGAATAGTAATTGAGCATGGGATTTGATAAAGGTGTGCAAGGGTTGGCCTTCTTGAATCAGGTTTAGGCTTTGGAAAGATTCAGGATTTATGCTTAGTACAGAGGTAATGTACAAGTGAAGGGATTCAGTCGGGTGCTTTATCAAGATGGGTGTTCATGTGCCAGCGAAGCCGTAGAGCTGATTATATTCGGGACCAAGCCAGAGTGGGTGACTCTCAACAATGGTTCCAATGGATTCAAATGTTAGAAGGTGGTGTATAAGGATTTCAAGCCACCGTATGGTTAAGAATCGAGCTTTTGCAGCAAAATTATAGGGAGGAGAAAATGGTTGCAGTGTTCTGCATTATCTTCGGCGTGTAGAATAGCATTGGGGTTCATAAGAAGGAGAAAATGACTTCGGGCTCATGGAAAGGTTATCGGAATGGGTACACCAGTCAAAGATGTGAATATGCGTGCAATGAGGGCATGAAACGGTTCATGGGTCTGGAAACGAAATGGTCTCGTGGAATGGATTCGCTCAAGGTGGGTGCGAATTGAGTTGCTATGTGTTGATTGGGGTTATCATTATTCCTTCGGTGAGTGCGAATTGAATTGAGGTACGAGAGGGGTTGTGTTATATGAGCTTATGGGAAGTTTAATTTATTCTCATTGCGGTATCGTGGAGGTGTTAGCGTATAGGAATTGTGAGTTATTGTTCATTTTGATCTATGGATTGAGCCAAGTGGGGGAGTCTGCTGTTGATAAGTCAATTGCGCGGCTGAGTGTCGTATCAGTTTCAGTTTGGGGTATACGGGTGAATCAGTTAGGTCCTGCAGAGGTGGAGTTTGAGGATTTGCATATTTGTGATTATGAGAATTCACTCGTGTGTTGTGATGGTTCTCTTGAATTGAGATAAGTAAAAGGTCTTTATATGATAAAATTTTTACCCTATTAGCGGTTTAGGAGTTATGAAGAGATTCATGTGCGAATGCATATTGGCATGATTAGGTGCAGTGAACGGTATGAAATTTGGAAGCGAGGATCAAGGTTGTGGATCGGTGTTGACAAGGATTTCATGAGCTCGGATGAGCAAGAAAAAAGGATTCGAATGTTTAGAGTAAGTTGGTGTTGTCTTTAGTGTCACCTGAGACCGGTGTTTGGTGAAAGAGGCTTTGCATCCTAGTTATGGGTTCTTGATTTGTTTTTACAGCGTTAGTATGGCCAGTGGTGGATGTGCAAACTTGCTACCTTGTGTGGAAGGTCGTGGGAGTGTGACCACGGGTTGATCGTATGAGTGTGACATGTAGTCACTTAATGGATTGAAGATTCAGACTGAGTATAAAGAAGTGTAATACTGCTTATTTGAGAATTTATGCCTGGAAGGCGTTTGGTTCATTCAATTGTGGATTGTGGGGTGTTTGTCTCGGCTATGATGGTTGTTCTTGCGTATTATGAGAGGAAGTGGGTTAATATGGACCCAGGTAAAGCTATTATCCGAGTTCGGTGCGATCAAGGTAGACTCGATGTTGTGGATGTATTTAAATATGATTATGGGCTCCGTATGAGTCAGGCGTGTTCATTTCGATATAGCACTTTTCATGGAAAGGTATTAGAACAATAGATGTTGTTCCCTCTTCGTTCATCTCATGTAATATTATGTTGTGCCGCGTGAGTTGGGAAACGACTTGATATTTTCCTATGTGTTGAGTTCCCGCGTAGTGATGATGTTATGTGAGCAAGATAGCTCTTGAGATTTAGATTATGTATCGCACCTCAGTTGTGTTTGAGTTTTGTAGTGTATGGCTCTATAAGTCCCCCCAGGATGGTATTGTGCACTTAGCATGCTTGTGACCAATGTTCGATATTTTATGGTAATGAGAAATTTAGCTCGGTGCGTGTCTTCTTACGTGAATTTTATGTTATTTGGATCGGGTGGCATGCTGCCACGGTTATGTTATTTGGATTGGGTGGCACACCGCCACGGGCATGTTATTTGGGTCGGGTTACACGCCGCAACAGTGTGATGTTGAGTACGGTTCCCTATATCTATTTTCTTGTGTTTGCTTTCTATTTTCTAAGAAGAGTTTATAATAAGTTGCGTAAGTTGAGAAGTTCCTTTCATAATTAGTTTTCTTTATGTATCATGTTCGAGTTAAGGCCTATTGGCGCATTGTGGTATCATGTCAGACGGTTGGTCATGTTTGGGGTGATTTGTTGTCTGAGCGGTTCATACTGGATAAGATGAGATTATTGGACCAGGGATCAGTGCGATAAGATGTTGTGAAGTATATTAAAGGACAAATACCATTATTTGGTTCATAATGAGGTGATGATTCTAGTCAAGAGGAGATATTCGATGATTTGTTAACTCTACAGCTGGTTGTGAATTTCTATACATCTCCTCTATTGTGGTGGTATCGTAAGCGTTATAGGAGGACCTATATGTATGTCATGAGGTGCATCGGGAGCATCGGGTTCGTGAAATTTTGGCTATTAAGGTTCAGGGAATGTCATTATGGTTAGATGATGAATTATGCGGTGCATGGTGCTAATTCAGCAAATATGCAGAGTCATGTTCTGGTACATCGGGTGGTAGTTGAAGCGGTGTTCATATATTGGAAACAGGCCTGACAGAGGAATTCGGATGTTGAGGACCTGGTTCTAAGGCCCATTTGCCTAAATAGAAGAGGATATCTTCAGGATTGTTCGAGCAAGTGTACTCAACTGGGTTGTGGTAGCACGGGCAGGTGCACAAGGTATTAAACAGTGATTTTAGATAACTCCAGAGCAGTTCTTAGCACGTTCGAAGACGAACGTATGTGTTTAACCAAAGAATTAGATCCTTTGACCAAATTTATTTCTAGGATGAACACAGTTTACTGATAACCAAGGAAATAATACTAAATAAAGAGAAACGAGTAATAGACAATATTGTAGAAATATAGAAAAGCAAAGTAGATTGTATTCGAAAATCAGATGTCCTTACAAGTTATATTTCCTTCCTTTATATAGGAGGTTTCTTAATATAATGTTTGTTTCTTGCAATAATTGCTCATTAATGACTAATTATTACATTAATGAGGCGTTACCAAGGGCAATCGTAACTGTTATGTGAAGGTTACATAACGTCTGGGATTTTTATTGGGGATTCCTGAATCTATCGTAACTATGTCTAGATTCACTCTGACCGTGTCCCTTCCTTGTCTCGATTAGAGCGAGTTTCCCGTGGCTGATGAGTGTCGTGCACCCTTTTTTCCTCCTCCTCAGCGGAAGATCGGGATCAGGACATTGGTTGGGACAAATCTTTCCTTTTGGGAAAGGGGTTTGCATATTTTGAAGAGTCGCCACCTAACGATTTTAACGATGCGTTAGGGCACCTAAGGGGTTCAATTACAACTACGTTGCTAACTAGAGATTTGGGTAAGGGATTGAAATTATCCTAAGGGGAAGGTGTTAGGCACCCCTCAGGATCCACAAGTGTGGTTCCCGGTCAAATGGTTTCGTGAATTTGTACAAATAGAAAATAACAAGTAAAGGCTCAAATAAGAAGGATTTAAGTCTTAAGCATACAGGTGTTTAGAAAAACAGTAGGGGTAATTATGAACTATCGTGTACAAGTGTCCTAGGTTTATAATAATATGGATCACATCAATGCAATACCCGGTAATCACTCCTCGAAGCGGGGGCTACACATGGTATTAGCGCACCGGTCATCATATCCATATTATACCCTTCCCACCCCGTGAAGGTAATTAAAGCATGTGTTGGTCACGGATTCTATTTTGTGCTATTACCCGTCCCATCTTATCAGTCCTGGAGGAGGTTAGGACTACTATCCTAAAAGGTAGGTACTAGCTAATGCATGCGTATCTACCCCTCCCTTTTCCACTATCCCTTCCCTGAGTTGTTTACAAATTATTACAGGCCAGGGAATTAGGAATTACACAACCATAGGAAAATAAGAAGTTACTTCTATAGTGAGCCTTCAATTAGTCCTAGATCTTCCAAACCTCACTGCCTTATGGGATTGCATAGCCTTTTCATAATCCGGATGTGTCAAAGTTCCCTAAGGACCTCAAGGGCTCCCAGGCAGTGATCACACCCAGACATAGCCAAAGAATTAAACATGTGCAGTGTGGAAGTGACAGCCTTGTGTGTCAGAGTTCAGAGGGTACTCAAAGGGTTCCAAAGCAGTGCTCACACGAAGGGGGCTGAACTTAGACTTCTAAGAGTGTATGTGAGAGTGCTTTTTATTTAAAAGGATTTAAATGAGAAAACAGTTTTGAGAAAGGGTAAGTAAGAAAACAACTTTTTTGAAGAAGGAAATAGAATCTTAACACCACAAAGGACCAAGGATAGTCCAACAAGCACCAAATAGGGGTAATGGGATTAGGGACAAATACAGAGCATGTAAGGGCATACATACAGTAGGAAGATACACACACAAACATACAATCAGGAACTCCAAAGGGTCTAGAGGATCAGGGGGTACAGTGCTAGGTCAGATTAACACCTAAGGCCATGGTTAAACTAATGTACCAGTCATAGGCATGTAAGAAGTAGGTGCTAAGTGTACAGAAACATGCTGGTCATAAGCAAATAAAGCCTAATTTAACCATGTAGAGGGGAGTTCAGGATCCTAGATACATGCTGAAGAATAAGTAAGCAAGTTGGAAGCATGCTGAATCACAACAGTAAAGGAAACATGTTGGTTTGAGGACTGAAATATAAATTAGAACATACCAGTGAAGCGAAGAAAGCAATAACACAAACAGGAAAGTAGGAGAATGCACAATAACTAGCCTTGGCTTGCAGCCGGCTAACCCAGAGTAGTAGTAATAAGCACAAAAGAGAGAGCATAAAGTCTTTTAAATTGTGAGAGAGATTTTTTGAACAGATTAGTTCGTCTCTCTGTGTGTGTGTATGAATAGAGTATATATAGTTTTGAAAACTTGATGAAAAATAAGGAAAGAATCAGAAATAACCAGTGATTGTGGGACTGAATATCAATCAGTACCCAATTAGTACAAGTATCCCTATAATCAAGGGAGTGATTCACACGGTCAATATTAAATAAGGAAAGAACCATATATAGCTTAGAGGGATATAATAACAGTGTAAGTATAATAGGCAATTAGGTATCCCTTAATTGAAGGGGTTAAACTCAAACGACTAGTAGGTAAAATAATAATTAAGGAAAGTTCTTATGTTTGTAACATGTAAGGAAATAGTTTCACCCCTAATTCAAGCATACAATTGAGACTAGGTTCAGAAGATGTCACTTAAGAAAATAATAATCAATTAACAGTTAATCAATTATGTAACAAGGTAAGAAAACAAAGTTTGAAATCAATAAGACCATCTCACAAGAAATCAGGGATTCAAAATTGGTACTAATTAAGGAAAGGCCTCATGTATCTAAGGAAACATTCAGAATCAGCAAGGGTATCGTATGAAAAATCAGTACAGTACTACTCATAACTATTCAGGGATTCAAGACAGTAATGATTCAAGCAAGGTGAACACACAAGCAGCAGAATCAAAGACTCAATAGCGTAGTGAAGCAACAATCACAAAGAAACAGGTATTACTCATGGGAAACAGACACACATACAAATCGAAAGAAAAGACATGCTCAACATTTAGAACACAGTGTTAAAACTAAATAAATCATAATTAAAAGTGATAAAACGTTTAAGCATATGATAAAAATCACTTAACTTCGAGACATCATTTAAAGAAAAGGTCTCAGAAATCCTAAGCGAAAAACTTGTTTAAAAATTGAAAACCTTTAAGAAAAATGTAATAATACTCGTAATAAACCCGGATCTAGTGTAGATCTAAGAGAATAGGAAGGTTTTTGAAGAAAACATGTAAAAATATTCATGATATACACAGATCTAAAGGAATCATGAAAATACCAGGGGTTAAGGTTTCATAGAGTTGAAAAAACAAGAAAAACCTTAAAGATGTCGCCAGCGTTAGCCGGAAAAGTCATGGCTCTTACTCAGATGGCCGGAGGAGGTCGGAAGATGGCATGAGGGACCATAGGTAGGATATGAACCGCTCCAGGTTCGCCTGAGGGCCTTAGGGTATCATTAGACCGGCGTAGGGTGAAGCAGTAACCAGGAGATAGTGAAAGACCATAGTTTCCGGCGAGGGAACTAGCCGGAGAAGACGAACAAACTCCATTGGAGGTGGAGAGACAAGGGAAGGTTCTAGAGAGAACCAGAGAGAGATAGAGAGAGAATGAGAGACTGGGAAATGAGGGTCGGAGGGGGGTAGGTCTAGGTTTAATTATGGTAGGTGGGATGTGGGCCGTTGATTTAATTTGATCAACGGCTTAGATAGATCCGGGGTTGGGCCGGGTATGGAATTGATTTGGGCTGGGTATGGAATTGGGTTGTTAAAATCTGATGGGTTGGGTTAGAATTAGGCTAGAATTTAAATAAATGTGGCTAATTGTTAAACACCCATTAAAAATAGATAAAAATTAAACAAAAATAGCTAGTAATCATATAAAATGAAATTGATGCTAGATAAATGAAATTAAGGTAATTAATGAGTACAAAAAAATATAAAATGAAATAATTATTGATTTAAATGTATAAAATGTACAATTAAGCCATAGTTGCAAAGTTATTGTAATTATGGTCAATAATTCCAAATTGGCTAATTTGTGAAATAATTAAATCCTAAAAAGATTACAAATGGTATATTGACTGGGAAATATTTTGAAATTATTTATAATACAATTTATGAATAATTATTGAATATAAAAAATAATGAATAAATTGGAAAAGGATTTAATAAAAATATGAAAAATTTTGGAAAAATACCAGATATTATAAAGAGTGATTTTGGAGGTATATATACAAATTTAAAAATAATTTGAGAAAAAGTGGGTATCAACAATGAGCTCGAGGGTTTATTGAATCGTGTCTCTTTATTCCGTACCTTTTCAAAGAATCACATCCAGATGTCGTGTTCTCCTGTGTCCACATAACTAGCTGAGTTGTCAAGAGTTGGCTTACATGTGAAACTCTTTTTTACCAATACAGATAGTCCCTCCACTTACCATATATTTATCGATTAATATTTGGTAAGTGGATACTCATTTATGGTGGGAATATTTTGTCGCCGCTTTGCCTCGAAACATCACATCTTTTTATGAATATAGGCATCGTTTGTCACTTCCATTTAATGTTCAACCACATGTCCTTCTCGGATTGGTTCTGCATTTACTCGGCACCTTTTAGGGATTTTTGCGGCTGCATCAGTCCCGAAGTGACACCTTTAATTATGACTTTTCATCATTATTTTTCCCATTTTTGACGGTCGTCTTCAAGTATAAATACCTTTCTTCCTTTATTTACTTCCACAAAACATTTTATAACTTTTCTACTTTATTTGTAAAGAATTTTTCATTGCCTTTGTAAACATGTCTTCATCAAATCAGCCTAAAAGAATAATAGATGAGGAAAACTTAACACCTTCTTCTGCCCCGACTAGGAGTCAGAGGGGCAGTAGATTAAGGAGTTTAGGATCCACTCCTTCCAGAGGTTCTTCTTCCTCTCATATAATTTCTCCTCCTTATGCTAGGTCTTTAGTTTCTGCTAGGGCTAAGTCTTCTTGTTCTTCATCTAAAGGTAAATACGATCATCTTCGTGAACCTAAAGTTGATGAAATTATTCCCGCTGAATTTGTCTTTACTAGGGAAAACCCAGTTCTTGTAGACCAGTCTTCTTCTTTAGACGGTGTTGAGAGGTATTCAACCCTTATTACTGGGGGGCCATACTTCCCTGGTTCGTAGGGATTGTTCTTGGAGGTTTGATTTCCCTGTTTATATTCCGAACGGTAATTAAAGAATAACGTCTTATAAGACGGGTTTTTATTTTGTTTATACGTATCCTTTTACACTAGGGTTTAGACCTCCCATTGATCCAGTCATAATCGAGTTTTGTCGTTTCTTTGATATTTGTTTGGGACAAGTTGGTCCGCTTGTGTGGCGAGTGGTCGCGTGTCTTAGGAGTTTAGTTTCCTTAGCCTCAGTTCCTTTTACTTTCAACCATCTTATTCATCTTTACTCTTCTGTCCTGTTTCGTCAAGGGGTTTTTACTCTGGCTGCTCGAAGTAAGAGAGTGTTGGTAACTCCTGATGATGACAAAGATAGACGTTGGTACCTCCGGTATGTCGATGTTCCCATTGCTGGTTTAGTGGGTGAAGAGAATCTTCCCTTCCCTAAGAAGTGGAATCGTGCACGTAAGTAAATTTTTGGTTCGCATTTGTTTTTCTTTGAGATGTTTTATTAACACCGTATTTATTTCTTCTTCTTCCAACAATCATGGGTACTGTTGAGAATGTCTCCGGTATCCGTGACTGGGTAGAAAAGTTGTTGTTTGTCGCTCCATTAGAAGAAAGGTCTTGGAAGTACTTCGCTGGGAAGTACGGTTGGCATGTAAAGACCCACGGTAAGTGAAGTTTTTTACTTCTTTTCTTGCTAGAGCCTTCTTTTATTCTCGCTTAATCTTCCCCTTTTTGATAGGGTTTTCTGCCCGTGGGGTGTCTGCTTCGTCTGTTCCAAAGATGTATCTGGCCCAGGCCCAAGAGATTATTGTTAGTTCGTCTTCCTCAAAGAGGAAAGTGGGTGAGTCCCGTTCTGAAGAAGAAGAAGAAAAGGAGGGTGCTTTGGTGCACAGGTCACGGAGAAGGCGGGTGGTTTTGGACGACGAGTCTACACCTATGACTTTGCCTTCCGTGTCTGCAGTTAGACCCTTAACCTCTGAAAACGTTTCACAGTCCCCTGTTCATGATTCTGTTGAGTACTTGTTCCATGAAGGTTTTGATCTTGTTCTTGATGGTGTTCCTTTAGCTACTGTTTTTCCTGACTCTTTAAGAGAAGATGTTTCATCCGTTCCTCGTGTTTCCTCCACTCCTTTAGCTATTACGGTTTCTGTCGTATCTTTACCTGCGGTTTCCTCAATTCTTCAATCTTTCGTGCCTGCTATTTTGCCCGTAACTTCTTCAGTTCCCCAACCTGCAGTGCCTGCTGATGTCCCATCCGTGCCTGTTTCCATGCCTTCCATTAGGGAAGTAGGGTCTTCCAGCAGGGAGATGCGGAGGGTGATGATAGAGGTTCCAGCTGAGGGAAGTCTTTTCAAGAAGACGGGTGAGCCTGAGGTATGGCTCAAACCTTTGATAGGTCCCACGGAGAAAACCAAGCTAGCTAGCCATACATCCCTTACTTGGACCAGTGAAGTGGTGCATACCTCCTTGAAGGTACGGTGCAATTCTATTTCCACATGTGAATTTTACCATGTCTAAATAATTTATCATATCTAATTGGTTTGTTTCTTGTAGATCAACCTTATTGGTATGGATCTTATGAAGAGGATTTCGAATTCGGATCAGGAAACAAGAGAATTGTAGGCTGCTCTTGGTAATCTAAGGGCACAGTATGATAGCTTGAGAATTGATATGGACGCCTTAGAGGAGGAGAGGAATACCTTGAAAAGACAACTGAGGATTACGGCAGCAGAAATGGCGGTGGAGAAGGCTTCTTCAAACCAGGCTGATAAGGATAAGAGCATTCTGGAATCCTCATTTCCTGAACAACTGTCTCAAGCCTTGGAGGAGATCAGGAACTTGAAGGATTTTCTAGCGCAGAAGGAGGTATATTCTGGCGAGCTCGTACAATCACTCTCCCGGACCCAAGAAGAACTGCGTAATGCATTAAATAGAGTCCAAATTTTGGAGGAGTCGATCATACCTCTGAGGGCTGCCCATGAAGCTTCTGAAGCGGAGAAGGATGGGTTAAAAGCCGAGCTTCAAAATTGGGCAAAAAATTATAACGATCATGAAGAAGCGGTTGTTATTGATGTAAGTTGGTTGTATATGAATTCTCACCTTGATACATTGACGGAGATGAGTCAAGAAAGTTTCGACCTCAGCGCTACAATAGCTAAAACCAAAGAGGCTATGGAGAAGACTCAACAAGGTCTTAATCTTTCTCTTTCTGATGGTGAAACTTCTGCCGCTCGTGCCTCTTCGCCTCAAGTTGCTCCTGTTCCTCCTGTTAATGAAGAAGTCATCCCTTCTCCACAAGAAGATTAAAGTATTGGTTCTCCTTGTTTTTTTTATTGGATTTGTGGTTACCCCCAGCTCCATCGGGGGTAAATTTGGTTCTTTGAAGTCCCCAACTGACAACTTAGGGGCACAAAATGTAATTATTATATGCGGCTAAGTACTAGTTAGTACTTAGTTATTACTTAGCCTCTCTTTTTGATATGAATGAAATTTATGACTTTTTTGTTTCGAGCTTCTATTTTACTCTTAAGTCTTTTACATGTCTTGCTTTTTGAGGTTTTTAGTTTTACCTCTAAACTTTCGCATGAAAATGCTAAAATCACTCGAACCTTTTTATAGTAGGCACGGTGTTTGTACAAAATATAAGCCTTTGTTTATGATAGGCTTTATTTATAAGATAGGGCCCTTTTTGATTGATGCTTAATGAAGAAGACGTCTCAACTTCATAGTAATGCAATAGAGTGATAGGAATTTTTCACATGTTTAGAAATGCTTCTAAGGGAAGTTTTTTGTTTTAACTTCCACAACATTTTACATGTGTTTACGATTATCATCTAAGACTCATGTTGCAACTGTTTTTATTTAACAGATTTGATACACACTTGTATTTCGTAACTGTTTTTTATAGGCAACAGTTTTTTCGAGTAAATACAAGGGAGCAACTGTTTTCATTAGTAACAATTATTATAAGAATTGGGGTTTTTACCTGCAACTGTTTTTGTTGGAAACAGTTTTCTAATAAGTACGAGGGAAATGTTTTCTTATCTGTAATTGTTTTATTTGATAACAGTTTTCTGAACAAATACAAGGATTTTGATCTTTCATCCATAACTGTTTTATTTGATAACAGTTTTCTATATAAGTACAAAGATTTCGTAACTGTTTTTAATCATAACAATTTTTGAATGAGTACACTGATGATCTTTTACCCCTAACTGTTTTTGTTACAACAGTTTTGAATAAGTATAAAGATGTACATTTCTTCCTCGTGACTAATATTTTGCCTTTCAACCTGAACATGTTCGAAGGTTTTTTGCATTTTTGCATTAGGCTTTGTATTTGGATGACTCTTTTGATCTCTTTCGATTCTGCTCGTATCACTTGTCTTGTTGGGTAGATGGGTCTTCAGGCTCGAGCTTTTGACTTTCTGATAGTCTTGTTTGCTTCGTCTTAGCCTTCAATACTGTATAGTCCCCCAAGTGTTTGAGCTGTGAAGAATGAGATCTCGAGCTCTTGATTATTCCTTCCTTGTGGTCTTTTTCCTGAAAAGGAAAAACATTTCGGACTCGAAGGTATATAGTTTTTTAGATGATGACTGCTTAACCCTTTAAAACATCCATCAGAAAGTGTAACCCTAGACCGGGAATTATGTTATTTCCTCGCGTCTTTTCAGGTCTAATATCATCATCTGGTGATGGGTTAGCTTTATGCCTATCATCTAAAAAAGTTAGTAAAATTTTTAAATGTTCAAAATAAAATCGAACATGTGATACCTGACCGAGGGTACTTCTTTTCTTTAGAAGTAATACTTCTTCAGGTGGATGGCGTTCCAGCTTATTGGTAGAACTCTGCCGTCCATAGCTTCCAACTCATAGGCGCCCTTCCCAGCTATGCCTCGGACTTTGTAGGGTCCTTCCCAGTTTGGATTTAGCTTTCCTGTGCATGCTTCCTTCATTGATTGAAAGACTTTTTTGAGGACGAAGTCCCCAATCTTGAAGTACCGAAGATGGGATTTGCGGTTATAGTAGCGCTCAATTATTTGTTTTTGGGCTGCCATCCTTATTAATGTTGCTTCCCTTCGTGGTTCGAGCAGGTCCAGATTAGTCCTTAATTCATCGTCGTTTGCTTCTCCCGTAGTTGTCATGAACCTTATGCTTGGCTCGCCGATTTCCACAGGTATTAAGGCTTCTGAACCATAGACAAGTGCGAACGGAGTCTCTCCCGTGGCTATTTTTGAAGCTGTTTTGTATGCCCATAGCACCGCTGGTAACTCATCAGGCAAATTTCCCTTGGCTTTATCTAGCCGCTTCTTCAGGTTGCTGACGATGATCTTATTCGTTGATTCCGCTTGACCGTTAGCCACAGGATGATATGGTGTTGAAGTGATCCGTTTGATTTGCCATCTTTCGAAGAATTCTGTGATTTGCGAGCCTATGAATTGTGGGTCATTATCACACACGATCTCCATTGGTATACCAAAGCGGCATATTATGTTTCGCCATAAGAAGCTTTTTACTTCCTTTTCTCGCACCTGTTTGAATGCTTCTGCCTCTACCCATTTTGTAAAGTAGTCGGTTAATATAAGTAAAAATCGTACATGTCCCTTGGCCGGGGGAAGAGGTCCTACTATGTCCATACCCCATTTCATAAAGGGCCATGGTGATATAACTGGATGTAGTAATTCTGCTGGTCGATGCATGTTATTGGCGAACCTTTGGCACATGTCGCATTTATATACAAAGTTCTCGGCTTCTTCTTCCATCTTGGGCCAATAATAGCCAGCTCTGATTAAGGTTTTACCAAGGATCTTGCTCCTGTATGATTTCCACAGTGTTCTTCATGGACTTCTTTAAACACAAACTCCATTTGGTTAGGTCCGAGGCATTTAGCTAGGGGTCCTCTGAACATCTTGCGATAAAGTGAGTTGCGAATTAGGCAGTACCGTGCAGCTTTGCGGCGAAGTGCTTGGGCTGCTTTTCTGTTTTCAGGTACGGTGCCATTCTGCAAAAAATTAAGAATTTCGTTTCTCCAGTCCCAGGTTAAGTTTTTGAAAGTTACCTCATTCCTGTCCTGGTAGATCGTTGAGCGGAATAGATGGACGACAATTGCATTGTCTTTGTTTGTTACTTTCGTGACTGCTGCGAGGTTAGCTAATGCATCTGCTTCTGCATTTTCCTCTCTAGGTATTTGTATTACCTTCCATGGTTTGAATTGTCTCACGAGCTCTCATGATTTTTCAAGATACTGTTGCATTCGAGTCTCTCGAGCGATGTAAGTCCCCTGCATCTGATTTACTACCAATTGGGAGTCACTGTTCATCACAATTTGCTCGATTGAGAGTTCCCGTGCGAGTTCAAGCCCTGCAATAACAGCTTCGTAC
>MDKJ01345274.1:0-17896 GCA_005239525.1 Nicotiana knightiana | reverse complement strand
ATAAACCGAATACCGAACCGAAATTCTTAAATACCGAACCGAAGTACCGAATGCCCACCCCTAGGCTGAACTACTCTAGTGACACTCTTAACATGGTGTGATATTATTCGTTTTGGGTCAAGTTTGTACGGTTTTTCTCAAAAAATCTCATACCATTAAGAGATCTCTACACCTTATATGTAAGCTCTCAATCTTTTCAGCTATCAATGTGGACGCACACCTTCAAGATTCACTGTATGCCACCCACATTGGCCGAAGCCTGCAACTAACTTCTTTTTGTGTGCGCACCGGCCCCACACCACTTTGTCATCTCCATACTCATCCCGTCGAACTTGGACTCTGATATCGGTTGTTGGGCTAAACTAGCCCAACGACACTCTTAACATGATGTGATATGGTGTGATGTTGTCCGATATTGGACTAAGCCCGCACGATTTTTCCCAAAAGTTCTCACACCATTAAGAGATCCATACACTTTATATGTAGGCTTCAATGAAGAGCAACCAATGTGGGACTTTGTTCTCACATCCAATAATTTCTTATGTTGATGAGTGCTTAGCAAGATTACCAAGGGATACGAGGATAGTTGGGATCCCTTCAATCTTCGCGTTGTACATTTTAATGAGCCTACCAATGCGAATCTAAATTAGTCGAAGCAGTAATTATAAATTGAGTGATATTCTTGATTGTAAATATGCATGTTGCTTAAAGGTGAGGTTCAATTTTTCTTTTTTTATATTTTCCATTGAGTATTGATATTTGTATTTGAGTTCGATTAAATTCGAATTCGCACGTAAAATTCCGTAAAGTTCTACTAGAATCAACCCTTGTTCCTTTCAAACCGGTATTCTTTCTAAATAAAAAAGGATCACATGGTTATCTGAAGGAATTAATGGCAAACCATAATGAAATTAAAAAAACAAATTAATTATTAGTTTAAGCAACATTCATTTTCTTCTTACTCTTATCTTTTTTACTAGCGTTTCCACCTTTACATCCTAACTAAATACAGCACTTTGCAACAGCAATTGGATATTACTAATAACTAACAAAAGAAAAATAAGAAAAAACAAAACCATGCAAAAAGAATGCTATAATAATCTCCACTTTTTTGTTATTGTTGATGATGTTTTTCTAACCATATGATATTTGGCTAAATTTAAATATTTTAAAGTATATTCTCACCTCATACCTTGAGAACTTTGTTGTGATTTAAGTCATAATTGATGTAGTTTGAGATAATTACGTCTTTTATATGTGTAGGAGTAATTTTTGACGTTCGCTTCAGCTTTTCCAATTCAAATTTGGATTGAACCCAAATGTCTCCTGCACCTATAAATACACCTTAAATACGATTTTATTAGTAAACTGTATTTGTAAAATAATTCTGAAAAAAATAAAATAACATATAAACAAAAATATAAACGAAACAGAAGTTAATCCGAGCCCACTGAATTCACAGTGTTTCCTTAAGGAATTTAACCCCCTCCTAGTACCCAAGGTTGTGGATTATTTTCTCCCAGGATAGAACGAGTTACACATTGGTTTAGCTGTACTTCAAACCCCAGTGTTTCAGCGAACACAAAGTTCAGTAGCAAATCACACTTAATGTTGCTTTCTTTGAAGTTAAAACAATGCAGAAGAAGGAGGAGAACTCAGAAATTCGTATGGAAAATCTGAGAGAATGGACTTGCATTTCCAGCCGATGTTGAGCTCAAAACTGAAGAGGTGCAACTCTTCAAAATGGTTATTTATGTAAAACGATCATAACATAAATGTCATAACATAAATGACTATTTACGCAACAATAAACCGGGAATTGAAGAGGGAGGTTAATTTTTCGATACAAAATCGGAAAACTAAAAAGGGATAACGGAAAAAAATGTTTAATATTCCATTGGATTTAATATTAATATTAATATTCCGTTGGATTTCTGTTAATATTTACTATTAAAAATAAATTTGGTCCAAAAAGTTAATCAATCAATCATTTGACCAAATACAAAGCCGAAGCCGGACTTATGTCAGATATATTTGATCAATCGGTAGATTTGATATCTTTGAACCGTCAAACTTTGATGTATACCTAGACAACCATAAGTCACACAACCAACCCTTAACCGTCTTTGGTTCTCATTGTTGTGTTTGTTTCAGCCATGAACACCGCCTGATTTCATAAGTGCGTAGAGAACTGGCCTTACAAAATTCTCCTTGAAGCGCCTAACACTTCACACTTACATAGGTGATTCCTAAACGTGTCATCCCGTAGATACACTATTTGATATACCCCGTATCAAATTTAGAAATCATTAAAAAGCCTTAATGCTTTATCCTTGATACTGAACATTGTCTCATCACGAGAATGGACCAAAATTTTATTTGACAAACCGTTATTAATGACTTTGTTTGATCTCCTTGAACCTAGATCTTGGGATCTCCAGTCTTCTAGGTAGAGTAACCGCCACAATGACTTTTTCTTGGCCATAGTCCTATTTCCCTCGATGATTTCTCAACTACCTCTCTAGTTATGCCTTTTGTAAGTAGATCCGACACATTATCGCTTGACTTTACATAGTCGATCGTGATAATTCCTCTAGAGAGTAATTGCCTAACGGTTTTATGTCTTTGTCGTATATGACGAGATTTACCGTTATACATAATGCTCCCAGCCCTTCCAATTGCTGCTTGACTATCATATTGGTGCCAACGGTTTGGGCCAAAATGGAATATCTTCCAAGAAATTTCGCATCCATTCAGCTTCTTCACCAGCTTTATCTAAGGCTATGTACTCAGCCTCCATTGTAGAGCGAGCAATACAAGTTTGTTTGGACGACTTCTAAGATACCGCTCCTCCACCAATAGTGAATACATATCCACTTGTGGACTTAGAATCAGTTGAACCGGTGATCCAATTTGCATCACAGTATCCCTCAATCACCGCAGGATATTTACTATAGTGCAAAGCAAAGTCCTGGGTATGTTCTAAATATCCCAAAACTCGTTTCATTTCCATCAAATGAGATTGACCTGGATTGCCCGTGTATCGACTAAATTTACTTATAGCACAAGTTATATCTGGTCGTGTACAATTCATGATGTACATTAAGCATCCCAACACACGAGCATAATCCAATTGTGATATGCTTTGGCCTTTGTTCTTTGTTAATGTAAGATTCACGTCAATTGGAGACTTTGCAACTTTAAACCCTAAGTACTTGAATTTTTCAAGTATTATCTTAATATAATGAGATTTGACAATGCCAGACCTTGAGGAGTCTTATGGATCTTAATCTCCAGAATAAATCAGTAACTCCCAAGTCCTTCATATCAAACTTGCCAGTTAGCATAAACTTACTCGCATTTATGTTGGCAATGTAATTACTCATTATCATCATATCATCCACATATAAGCAAATAATGACTATGTAATTTGGAACATTTTTAATGTACACACATTTATCACATTCATTTATCTTAAAATCATTTGACAACATTGTTTGGTCAAATTTTGCATGTCATTGTTTGAGTGCTTGTTTTAGTATGTAAAGGGACTTAATAAGTCTACATACCTTTTTTTCTTTACCTGGAACCACAAACCCTTCAGGTTGTTCCATGTAGATTTCTTCCTCCAACTCTCCATTTAAGAAGGTCGTCTTAACGTCCATTTGATGAACTTCAAGACCATAAACTGCAGCTAACACTACTAACGTTCATATGGACGTAATTCTTGTAACTGGAGAGTATGTAACAAACTAATCAAGACCTTCTCGTTGTCTATATGCTTTGACCACAAGTCTTGCCTTATATTTATCAATAGTGCCATCATATTTCATTTTCCTCTTAAAGATCCATTTAGAACCCCAACAATTTATTTTCAGGAGAAAGATCAACCAATTCCCATGTATGGTTTTTCAATATGGATTCTATTTCACTATTGATTGCCTCTTTCCAAAACAATGATTCCGAAGAAAACATAGCTTCTTTAAATGTTCGAGGCTCATTTTCAATAAGAAAGTCACAAAATCTGATTCAAATGAAGTAGACGTTCTTTGTCGTTTACTGCGTCTTGGATCCTCCTAATTAAATGCACTTTCTTTGGTTTCTTCCCGAGGTCATTTAGATCCTTCACCAATTGACTCACATTCCTTTTTATACGGGTATATGTTTTCAAAGAACTCAGTATTATCTGATTCTATAACCGTATTATTGTGAATGTAGGGATTTTCTAATTTATGAACCAAAAATCGATATGCTTTCCTATTGGTCGCATATCCTATGAAAACACAATCAACGATTTTCGGTCCTATTTTTACCCTTTTGGGTTTAGGAACTTGCACTTTTGCCAAACACTCCCACACTTTAAAATAATTCAAGTTGGGCTTCCTTCCTTTCCATTTTTTATATGGAATGGATTGTGTTTTACTATGGGGTACTCGATTTAGTATCTGGTTAGCCGTAAGAACGGCTTCTGTCAAAGTTCTGTTGCAAACCAAAACTTATCGACAATGTGTTCATCATCTCCTTTAATGAAAAATTCTTTCTTTCCGCAATCCCATTGGATTGGGGTGTGTAAGGGGCCGTTATTTGATGAATAATTCCATATTCTAAACATGTTTCTTCAAAAGGAGATTCATATTCACCACCCCTATCACTTCTTATCATTTTGATTTTCTTGTTAAGTTGCGTTTCAACTTCATTTTTGTATTGTTTAAATGCGTCTATTGCTTCATCTTTACTATTAAGTAAGTAAACATAGAAATATCGAGTATTGTCGTCAATAAAAGTTATGAAATACTTCTTTCCACCGCGAGATGGTATTGACTTCATGTCACAAATATCTGTGTGAATTAAGTCTAAAGGATTTGAATTCCTTTCAACTGACTTATAAGGATGTTTAAAAGACTTAGATTCCACACATATTTGATATTTTTATTTGTCACATTCAAACTTAGGAAATACTTCAAAAATTAATAATTTTCCACAAGGTTTTATAATTGACATGACCCAAACGTATATGTCATAATTCATTTGACTCAAGTAAGTAAGACGAAGCTGAAATTGTATTATTATTCTCAACAACCATTACATTCAGCTTGAAAAGGCCCTCAGTGAGGTAACCTTTTCCTACAAACATTTCGTTCTTACTTATTACAACCTTATCGGATACAAAAACACACTTAAATCGTTCTTAACAAGAAGTCCAGCAGAGACTAAGTTCTTCCTAATCTCAGGAACATGAAGGATGTTGTTCAAAGTCACCACCTTGCCAGAAGTCATTTTCAGAAATATCTTCCCACATCCTTAAATCTTGGCCGTTGCAGCATTTCCCAGAGAAAGCGTCTCTTCGGGTCCAACAGGAGCATATGTAGCAAATGCTTCTCTAACACCACAAACATGACAAGTGGCTCCAGAATCAATCCACCACTTAGGATTTTCCACCAGGTTGCATTCAGAAATCATAACACACAAGTCATCAACATCTTTGTGCTTTTCAACCATGTTTGCTTGACCCTTCTTCTTGTCTTTATTTGGAGCACGACAATCTACAGATCTGTGTCCAGCTTGTTCACAGTTGTAGCAATTCCATTGAACCGCTTCTTGCTTGGGTTGTTTTTCAGTCCAGAAGCCTTCTTCCTATTTCTGTTATTTTGAGGATCATCCTCAACAATGTTTGCTCCCATTATTGTTAAGTTTCCACGGCCTTTCTTTTCAGTAGCTTTGTTGTCCTCTTCGATTCTCAACCGAACAATGAGATCTTCAAGGGACATCTCCTTGCGTTTATGTTTCAAGTAATTTTTTGAATTCCTTCCACAAAGAAGGCAACTTCTCAATCATTGCTGCAACTTAGAATGCTTCATCAATGACAAGACCTTCAATAAAAATTCTATTAGTAAATATATTAAAACTAATACTTTCAACATCAGTATTAATTCGAATTATACCTTCAGCAAGGAGATCGTGAATAATCACTTGCAATTCCTGGACTTGGGTAATAACAGACTTGTTATCTACCATTTTGTAGTCCAAAAATTTAGCAGCAATGAAGTTCTTCAACTTGGCATCTTCAGTTTTATATTTTCTTTCAAGCGCAACCCACAGTTCTTTTGACGTCTCCATATTACTATAGACGTTATACAGATCGTCCTCCAGTCCGCTAAGAATGTAATTCTTGCATAGCAAATCAGAATTCTTCCACGCCTCAGTCACGAGGAAACGATCATTTTCTGGAGTTTCGTGGGGTAGAACAGGAACATCTTCCTTAATGAACTTCTGCAAACTTAAAGTATTCAAGTAAAAGAACATCTTCTGCTGCCACCACTTGAAATCAATCCCAGAAAATTTTTCAGGTTTTTCCGCCGGTGCCAATGCCGGTGTTCGGCTTGTCAATGCATTGGCATTCACCATCGGAACAACTTGGTTTCCGTTGTCATTCGTCATTTCTGTAAAAGAATGACACAAACAAACATTTAATAAACGTTTAAACAAATGGAGTATAAAATCACGTAGATTTTATTCTCCAATGGAGTAAAAATCGCCACGAAGGCTTTAATCTTTAGAGCAGTAAATATAACACAAGTAGAGAAAAAAAATATTAAATTTCTTAAGCTTGTTAGTAAACTGTATTTGTAAAATAATTTTGAAGAAAATAAAATAACATATAAACAGAAATATAAACGAAATACAAGTTAATCTGAGCCCACTGAATTCACAGTGTTTCCTTTAGGAATTTAACCCATTCCTAGTACCCAAGGTTGTGGATTGTTTCCTCCCAGGATAGAACGAATTACACACTGGTGTAGCGGTACTTCAAACCCCAGTGTTTCAGCGAACTCAAAGTTCGGTAGCAAATCACACTTATTGTTGCTTTCTGTGAAGTTAAAACAATGCAGAAGAAAGGAGGAGAATTCAAAAATTCGTGTGGGAAATCTGAGAGAATGGACTTGTATTTATAGCCAATGTTGAGCTCAAAACCGAAGAGGTTCTACTCTTCACAATGGTTGTTTATGTAAAACGGTCATATCATAAATTCCATAACATAAATGGCTATTCACGCAACAATAAACTGGGAATTCAAGAGGGAGGTTAATTTTCAGTTGCAAAACCGAAAAAACTTGTAGTATTCCGTTGGATTTAATATTAATATGCATTATTAAAACGGATATTTAATAACATTTCTATTAATATTTACTATTAACAAATAAATTTGGTCCAAAAAATTAATCAATCAATCATTTGACCGAAGCCGAGATGAGCGAGCGACGACAGCGCGAGGCTTGCCTTCTTCTCAACTCTTTAAGAGCTAGAAGAAGAGCAATTGTTTATATACCCATCAAAAACCTTTTCCTCTTCCAATATGGGACAATGTCTCTTTGTCAAGGAGGGAAACTCAAATATTTTATTTTCCCTCCATTTCTCATTCACCCTCTTTTAAGCTATATTCATGCTTCAAAATCGAACACTCTTCCTTTAATCAAAGGTCTCGGGTTCGAGTCTTGGGTATGAAAAAATTCTTGATAGGGAGCGTTTCCCCCCGATGGGCCCCTATGCGGTGTCAGATATATTCGGACTCCAATGCGGGTACATGGGTGAGAAACCAAAAAAAACCATTTTTGCTACAAAATGTTTTACTTTTAAAATAGAAATATTCAATTTGAATTCTGATTAATAGAACTCCAAAACAAATACCAGACACGATGTGAAAAAAGACGAAAGTATGTCTGTGGGAAGGGGAGAGAAGATTGAAAACTCAGAGAAAAAATTTTCTAGACTTTAATGATCATTCCTCATGCATCTAAACCATGATTAAGCCGAAGCTGAAGTCGAAGCCGATCCGAGCGAGCGACGACAGCGTGAGGCTTGCCTTCTTCTCAACTCTTTAAGAGCTAGAAGAAGAGCAATTGCATATATACTCATCAAAAACCTTTTCCTCTTCCAATATGGGACAATGTCCCTTTGTCAAGGAGGGAAACTCAAATATTTTATTTTTCCTCCATTTCCCATTCACCCTCGTTAAAGCTACATTAAAGCTTAATAACCCAACATATTTTTATAGAACTTTTGACCTAGGTAGAGAAAGAAATGATTGTGGAACTTGAAGTTTGTCTTTTCTTCTGTCAAACCTAGTAAATTTTATATTTCTTGGATGACTTGTTGTTTGGCGCGGCTACCATGCCTATATGAAGCTAAACTTCACGTTCGACAATTTTGGTTATTTCATGACTAATTTTGTTTTAAATTGATTTTGGTTTCTTCATTTATCGCATTGGTTTATTTATTCAATTATATACTTAATTATTTGATTGCTTGGTCACCAATTGAACATTATTTGTGAATCTATCGTTTAACTCGGAGTTCAGGTTGCACATACCATGTTATTGAACTCGATCCTCGGGGAATGATTTCATGGTTAAGTAAATTAGGATAGGGATACAACTAATAATCTTGCTTAGTCATTATATATCATGATCCAAAACATAACCTATCGTGATGGTGCCTAACATGGTACTAGGCAAGCCGACACCTCAAAACATTTCTAACACTTTTAAGTGAAAAATGAAATAACATAGGTTCAAATAATTAAAGCTCTCATACACTGGATAGAAAGTCAAAATTAAATATGTTAGTTCTCATAACTAGGGTGTCACTGAGTACATGAGCGTTAACAACAGAAGTTTGAAAATAATGTTTATGAAAAACTGAAACTAAATACATAAAGCTGAAAGATAGAGAGCGAGAATCAAGGTATACGAACGCCAGGAAGCTACCTCGAAATCTCCGAATGATTAAGCTGCTCAGATAATCAACACCCACAGTATCCGGAAACACCTGAATTTGCACGAAGTGCAGGGTGTAGCGTGAGTACAACCAACTCAGTAAATAACAAGACTAACTATTGGACTGAAAGTAGTGACGAGTTTCAAAGAGACAGTTCAATTACAGAAAATACAATATAGGAAAATAGGCATGCTTTCAAGTTCGACATTTGAGGCAAAATAGTTTATTCATGTCAGGTTCAATTGAAACAGGATATAGTATCTCTCAGAAACTACATGACAATCATACATGCCAGCTGACACAGTAATGAAATCAAGTGCATGTTCGCATAGTAACAGTCACGCAGCCCTATCCACTTCAACCTTTCAGTCACTCATTCCTCACAGTCACTCCACACTCGCGCTCGTCACTGGCACTAGCACTGGCACTGGCACTCGCACTCGCACTCGCACTCGCACTCGCACTCGCACTCAGTAGGTACATGCGCTCACTGTGGGTGTGCAGAATCCATGGGGGCTCCTTCAATCCATGCGCTATAATAAGCCAATTGTGACATAGATCAATAAAACATGTTGCGGCGTGAGGCCCTATCCCAATAAATATCCACACCATCGGGCTCTCGACCGCACTAATGTCATCAATCTTTCCAATCTCTCAGGCTCTCAATAATCATGATAATCAGCTCAAACAGCGATGATATAATGTATCGATAAAGAACAACAGGGACTGAGATATAATATGCAAGTAAAAATGATGACTGAGTACAGAGTGCAAATTTAGCAGATAATTCAACATGTAACACGACCTCTGGGGGTCCCTACAGTATCAACACATAGCCTAAGCAAGATTTCTAACATGATTTGCAGTTCAATTTCTGTAACACATGGAGAATATACAGATAACAACAGATTATTCAACGACATAATTCCATGGAATTGACCGAGTCACAACTACTATGGTGCACACCTACACGCCTATCACCTAGCATGTGCGTCACCTCAACACCAATCACATGACACGAAATTCGGGGTTTCATACCCTTAGAACCAAGTTTAGAACTGTTACTTGCCTCACACTAAAGGTATCAAATGGGTGGGTCGGGCCGGTCCGAGTTGAGAAACGAAATAATCGACTGGTCACCAATCCGGGCCGGTTACTGGTTTTTTCAAACTAGGCTTAACGGGTCCAGGCCTACCGTCCTAAGGGGCCAGGCCGGGTTTATGTAACTTTTTTTTTGGTATTTTGTATAACGATTATAATTTATATTAACATAAAGTAAAAATATAAAACAAAAAAATAATCTGATAAAAAGAGTGTTTGAATAAAGGATGCAAAGGCTTTAAAATCCTTATATTTGAATATTTCAATAAGAATTTAAGATAATAGAATATAATGAAGATGAAAAAAAATTACACTTATAATTTGGAAGTTCTTTTTTTATTTCAAACTTACAAACTAAAGTTTACTTTTAACAACAACTAAATTAATGAAAAAAGAGTAAATTCAAAGTTTAATTATTAAATATAAAATTATAAATCTAGAACTTCAAATATTTTGCATTTCCTTAGTAAATTCTTCAATATGAACTTTTTGGCCATCTTCTGGTGTGTTAAATTCAAAGGCTTTCACAGTTTCAATTCAAATTTTTATTGCATAATAATACTTCAAATTAATCTAACAAACTAAAACATTAAGCATAAATACGTCTAATAATTTTAAAATAACACAAATTGTCTCAACTCAACTTAAAATTTTAAATACGAATTTCTGGAGGACGCTCAAGACAACCCTTCATATGCCTCCTTAAACATCATGTGCCCTCCCACTTCCGACGAAGATTAAAGACACGATCACAGTTCTTAAGAAATAAATAAGAGGGGTATTTATTATTTTTCAAAGGGCTAAATTAGTAATTACTACAAGTGTTATTTTATAAAATAATTGCCCAAAAAGGACTATTCTTGCAAAATATCTGTTGGGCAACGGTCAAATTGGAAGCTGATCCTTACCAGCGGTCAAATAAATTTTAAAGAAAATAGAAAATAGTCGTTGAACCGGGCCGGGCCGATCCGGTTAATCGGTTCAACAGTGATTTTCCCTGAGCGGGTTTGACAAGTCCGGTTAACCGGTAATCAAAATGTAAACATCCCAACCCCCAAACCCAGCCCTACCTGGCCCCCTACCACCGGTCCGGGTTGATACCAGTTTGGGCCGCTCCGATTGATACAGGTCTGTGCCGGTCCGGAACTGGGTCAACCCGGCCCGTTAAATACCCATACCTCAAATCTTGCAAATCCCTACTCCAACACGCCCTTGCCTCATGAATCGGCGCCCAATTGCCTCGAATCTAGCCACAAATAGTTCAATACAATCAACACAGGCTAAAGGAATCAATTCCATAAGAAAATACTAAGTTATTAATCAAAAGTCGAAAAGTCAACTCAAAAATCGGCCCCCGGGCCTACGTATAGAAATCGGGTAAAAGCCACAAAATCCGAACATCCATTCAACCACGAGTCCACCCATACCAAAATTACTCAAATCTAATATCAAAATCTAAGTCAATCCTCAAAATTTGGCCTAAGAACATTCCTCCATTTTTTCACAATTTTCCACCCCCAAATCACTAATTAAATGATGAAATCAAAGACATAAATATGGAGTTGAACCAAAATAAGTAAGAACCACTTACCCCAATCACCCACTTGAAAATCTCTCCAAGAATCGCCTCCCACCGAGCTCCCAAAATTAAATTGTGAAAATGAGCTCAAACCCTCGTTTTGAAATATTTAAGTCTCTACCCAGATATCCTTCATCGCGATCGCGGAAAAATCCTCGCGATGACGAAGCACAACAAATGCTTCCCTACTAATAACCTTACGCAAATGTGGAGACCTCCACGTGAACGCGAACCACTTCTTCCGCAGACCTACGTGATCGCATCCACTCTTACGCGATCACGAAGCACAAACACGTGTGAACCGGCTGCCTCATCTCCTCTTCGCGAACGCGGCTATGTCCACCCGTTCGCGATGCTTTGCATGGACAACCTACGTGATCGCGTACACTATTTCACGAACGCATAGAGTAAAATTCACCACTTCCCCAAATAAGACTACAAGATCGTGGACCTGTCCATGCGATCGCGTATAAGGAAAACAGACACATACACCAAAAAAACTTCAGCCATAACACCAAGCCCATAATTGATGTGTTAACCATCGAAACTCACCCGAGAACCCCGGGACCTCAACCAACATACTATCAAGTACCAAAACATTACGAATTCACTTGAGCATTCAAATCACATCAAACAACACTAATACCACGTATCGCGTATCGATTCAAGCCTAAGGAATTTTTGAACTTCTAACTTCTACATTTGATGCTGAAACCTATCAAATCACATTTGATTGACCCTAAATTTTTCACATAATTCATAAATGACACAACAGACCTAGTCAAACTCCCCGAACCCAATCCGAGCCCGATAACTACAAAGTTGACTCTCGGTCAAACTTTCAAATTTCTAACTTTCGCCATTTCAAGCCTTATTCAACTATGGACCTCCAAATCGCAATCCGGACACATTCCTAAGTCCAAAATCACCCAAAGGAGTTAACAGAACCATCAAAACTCCATACCATAGTCGTTTTCACTTAAGTCAACATCCGTTCAACCTTTTCAACTTAAGCTTTCAACCTTGAGACTAAATGTCACATCTCATTTGGAAACCTCTCCGGATCCGAACCAACTACCCCGGTAGGTCACATAACAACAATTAAGTAGGGAATGGATGGTAAATGGAGGAACGGGACTACAACTCTTAAAATGACCGGTTGGGTCATTACATCATACAGGAATTACAGAGGCGTTCATCTTAACTCTAATTCCATAGAAATATTGTAGATTAACTTAAATAGGCGAGTAATACTTCAGTAGATTGACTGCTACGATTAATATTAACCTTATGATCAATAAACTAGACATATTGAGAAGTTGAATAAGTTGAAGAATACAACATGATTATTAGATAGCCCATCAGCCTAGATCGTTTTCATCACATCGATAATATAACATAAAATTCGATTTTCCTTTGTTCAAAGTTCATTATTTATCTTCTTTTTAGTTTAATAAGTTTAAAATCACAACTTTTGGGTTTATTTATTTAGATAATTGGTCATTTAATCTAGTTAATATGGTTAACAAATTCTCATGAAAATAATATTGTACTTACTGCTTTATTATTTGTTGATCACGTATATGTTGGTGAACATTTGGGAGCAAAACCGTATTTTTCCGTGTACTTACTGAGTGATTGAAGGTTTCTTAGCTTCCACCAACTAGTAGAGTGACCAGGTCCGCTACTAATTCCCACATAACTACTTACTAGAAAAAAAAGTAAAGAGACAAAGGATTTTTACGTGGAAAAATCCCACTCAAGAGGACAAAAACCACGACCTACACTTGTAGGATTTCAAACTTTACTAACTTGTAATATAAACTATTACAAGCCACTTTGTAATGACTTTCTTACAAAGACTTCAATACTCTAACTTGTAATACTTCTTACAAGCCACTTTGTCACAACCTAGTTACAAAGACTTTGACTCATGACTAGCTTTAGTCACACACAAGTTTGGAAGATGAAAGATTAAAAAGTTCCTAACTAGTTGCTTCTACAAAGCTTAGTAGGATACAATGAAAAACAAGATGCAAGATTACAACTCAACTAAGGACATTAACATTACTTGATAACCACGTGTGAGGTCTTAGTGGAGTTGTCTTCTTGCTCTTGAAGCCCTTGAGTCTTTAATGCTTGAGAGCACTTAATGCTTGAATATACTCAGTAATTGCTCAAGTGAGTATGTTGTTATTCTTGCTTCAAGATATTACCAAACCTTGCACATTCCAAGAAGGATGTCCAAAATCTTGAAGGTACACGGCTCAACCACCAGGAAGTGACTGCTGCACTGTTGCTACACTGTAGCGTGAACAGTAGCAGGCAGTCACCTTTTCTGTCACAGCTTTTTACAGCTGTCAAGTTGGCCGGTACTTTATTCTGTGAGTCCGCTAAAGGATTAGGTCCCTTAGCTGGTTCGTCCTCATTCAGCACTGTATGATCCAGAATTCCTGGAGGCATAGATAGCTTGTGAACCTGGTCCTCAAACTGGTCCTTCACATAAAAGTTTGTTAAAACATCAAAACAGAATGCAGCTCATCAATTTCCCCCTTTTTGATGATGACAAACTTTTATAATTGGAAGGTAAATGTGATAAAGTAGCACATGCATGACCAGGTTTCTAGTAAGTTCCCCCTATCAAAATTCTCCCCCCTTAGGTTTTGCTTCCCCCTCAAACATTGCACAACCAGGTCAGAGTTTCCAATTATTTCCCTTAGCTCCCCCTTTTGACATCATAAAAAGTCAGATTCAGGTAAGAGAAATCAAGGAAGTCCAGTAAAGTTAACTCATGCCCCTTATGTTCACACAATCATGATAGAAGACAGAATAAAAGTCAGTAAGGCAACAAATGGAACACAAAAGGACTGATTTCATTTATAGCAAAAGCGTAAAAACATTTGTAGAAGACTCTGCTCGAAAGCAGAGGACTTCATTTAGATTTTTCAAGGTAGGAGAAGTCACATGTTATCTAATCCCAGAAAAACAAAAAGAAACAACATTAATCACAACCAACCACATAAAAAGGAATCCTAGAGAGCACTAGAGGAGGAGGGCATAGAGGTAGAGGAAGTGAGAGTGCGGAGGACTAGGTCCATACGAGCATTTGCTGAGGACTGTTCCTGAAGAAGCCTTTCCTTCAGATTCTCAACTTGTCGTTTCAATTCTGCATTCTCCATGGTCAGGCGGGACACTTCTGCATCAGTGGAACTCGAAGAACCAGGTCCCTTATCAGACTGGCCTGACATTTCCAGAAGAGTTATTTGAGCTTTCAGCCTCCTGATCGTGTCCTGGGCAGCATTCAGTGCAGTGATCAGCTGATAGATTGTAGAATTACTGCCTCCTACCTTCTCAATGCATTCACACTCCTCAAGTGTGATCTTGGTGAAGCTCTATTTGCGGGTTCCAACCTGAGGACTACTGAGGGGTACTTGGAAGTACTTGAAGATCCTGGTCAGTAAGCGGCCATAGGGAAGACCATGATTACCATCCTTGAGGGAGACAACTTTGGTCATGTGATTGATCATTAGAGCTGGTAGATTGACCAGAGTGAAGTTGTCAAGTTCCTCCATAAGTATAAGGTCATCCTTGGATGCAACTGATCCTCTCTCTGCCCGGGGGAGAAGAACTTTGTTTACCAACTCAAAGAGAAGTCGGTAGATAGGCAGCATAGCCTTCTTATGTACTCGGTTCCCTTTCTAAACAGACCCAGGCTTGACAATAACTTTCCGAAAGGTGTTGCTGCAGGCATCTTTCTTTGGATTGACTGAAGACAAACCCTCAGATGGAACCCCTAGGATTATTCCCAGCAGAGCATCATCGAACACGATATCCACCCCTTCTACCAACACACACACATGGCACTCAGCAGGGGAAAAGAAGGTACTGTAGAACTCTCTCACAGCATCCTCATAACATTTGGCCCGACTGAAATTCAAGAGATGGTCCCATTTTTGAAACTCAAGCATAGCCATGAGTTGACTCATGCCTGGCATGTCAAGGATGTCAGGGTCAATGGTACGCCCCAGCAGCACTGCTTGTAGCTTAATATTTTCCTTCCGCGTAGCAGCCTGCACAGAACCAGGTTCCCTTGCTGGTTCTACTTCTTCTTCTCGCTTACGTTTACCTGACCCTTTGGCCGATATTTCCTTTGAACTGGAAGATTTAGTTCCACTAACCTCTCCAACATCTTTCTTCTTCACTTTCTCCTTAATCGTCGAGGGTGATGGCTTTACACTCTTCCTAGCCACAGCCTTTTTCCTTTTCACTAAGGAACTAGGTTCCTCAGTAGGTTCCTCTTCAACCTCCACCACTGGAATATGTTTGTCTACTGCAAACTGACCATCCTTTACCAGAAGCCTCCTTTTAGGCTTGTTATACTTCTTGCTTTTTTCAAGAGCCTGATCCACAACCTCTTTCTTGTGGAGTCTAGTAGAGGGACGCTTCACAGAGGGAGGGGAAATGCTGACCCCATGACGCACTTTAAATCATGCACTGAGCACCATATCATCTTTTTCATTGTCATCCACAGGATCATGGAGAGGGGGAATAGACTCGAGAGGAGGAGTGTAGAATATTTGCTCCTTTGGAGACGGACAGGATGGTGAACCAGGTCCCTCACTAGTTTTTTAGGGTGGAGTCGCATGCTGAGTAGACTCTAAAGGGACCATGGTGCTAGCATCCTCAGGAGCAAACAGAGAGGCTTCTTGAGTCTCAGGAGGAGTGGAAGGATTTTCAGAAGTTTTTTCGGAAGATAGGACAATGATGTTTTCTGCTGCCTCTTTGTCAGCGGATTCCATGGGGTTTTGAGGTATGAGAGAGGAGGGGTCAATATACTGAATCAGAATCTCCTATGAGACTTCAGAGATGGGAGAGGTTTCAGGGATGAGTGGCTCAGATAGTGGTACAGAGGGATAAGGAGGTAAAATGGCAACTGTAGGGGTTGGTTCTTTTGTGAGGATGGAGATGGTTCCAATTGAGCTTCAGGGACTAAGGTTTCATGAGATGATTCTGGTAATAGGGGAGCAGAGAGGGTTTCTTGAGATGTCATAGGTGCAGAGAGGGTTTCCTTGGATGATGAGGAAACTTGGCCCTCATCCGGGGTGATGTTGAGGTCGGTAGCAATGGAGAAGGGGACGATTTCCTCTTGAGACGCCATTGTTAATCACAATGAGCAAGGAGGGAAAGAGGTAGGTGAGAAGGGGGATTTTGGGTTCAGAGAAGTGGATGTGAGTGAACTGGTGAGAAGTGAGGAGTTATGTAGAGAGAGAGAGAGAAGGGAAACTGGTTCAAGTGACGATTTGAAGAGTTGGAAAATGTGTAAGGGTGTTGAAAGGTGGAAAGACCGAAGTGATTGATGTGTCTCTGAAAAGGTGGAGAGAGGTAGAGAATGGTGGCAGAAGTAATTAATGTAGTTAACTTTCGAGAAAGAGGGAGAGAAAACATATAACTACTAACCTGGCATGTAGGAACCAAGTCCCATACATGTTTATCACCATGCGTGTCTACATGCAACGGTATTGAAGTGAGTTAGACTTTATTAGGAAAACACCTTAGCCTCTTAACCTGAGTAAAACATTCAAGCCATAGGAGAACCAGGTCCCTAATTTTGTCTCAGCATGCCCAGAGCCAGTCTGTTCTTCTCAAAGTGATCTCTTCCAAGTGCTTTGGTGAAGATGTCTGCAATTTGATCTTCTGTGCAACAAAACCTCATGCTGATATGACCCTTTTCAACATTGTCTCTGAGAAAGTAATGCCTCACATCAATGTGCTTGGTTCTTTTGCGTTGAACAGGATTTTTTTCCATATTGAGTGCACTTGTGTTGTCACATAGAAGTGGAATGATGTCAATGAAAACACCAAAATCCTCCAATTGTTGTTTGATCCATAGTAGTTAAGAACAGCAGGAGGCAGCTGCAACATATTCAGCTTCAGCTGTGGATAATGCCACCGAGTTCTGCTTCTTTGTTCCCCATGAGATTAAGCATGAACCAAGAAAATGAGTCATCCCTGAAGTGCTTTTCCTATCTACCAGATAACCTGCATAGTCAGCATCAGCATACCCAATAAGGTTAAAATTGTCACCTGAAGGATAGTAAAGGACCAGATCATGTGTGCCTTTCAGGTAGTAGAGGATCCTCTTAGCTGTTTTCAGATGTGACTCCTTGGGATTAGATTGAAATCTTGCACATAGTCCTACGCTGAAGACTATATCTGGTATGCTAGCTGTAAGGTAAAGAAGTGAACCAATGATCCCTCTATGCATGGTTTGATTCACAGGAGTGCCAGCATCATCCATTTTAAGTTTGGTAGCCACTACAATGGGTGTGTCAATCACCTTATAATCCTCCATGTCAAACCTTTTGAGAAGTTCCTTGATGTATTTCTGTTGGCTGATGCAAGTGCCATTGATAGACTGTTTGACTTGGAGACCCAGAAAGA